>VOMN01069583.1:0-12483 GCA_014899125.1 Orchestia grillus | reverse complement strand
ATGAACACAAATTTGAAGAAACCCGAAAATTTGTATTTATACATGATAGGGCTTGGGTTACATTAGGTTAGGTTAGATGATCGCGTGTACCAAGTATGTCACTTCGGAGGCAAAGTGTTAAAAAGCGCAGGGAAAATTTTCAAAATCTCCAAAGAAGTAACTCTTCACGTTCCATGAAGTGACGTCAGGTGTTATCGTTGCCTCAATTTAGTCGTTTGTTAAAAACGTTATTCAATATGTTACAATTCGTTCTCGATGTTTGTTACCAACAACATTTTGTTGGTAATATTTGCCCCGGAAATTAAGTCACCTTTCATCCGTCGAATGTTCATTAAAAATTTGAAGGCGAAGACACTCAGTAAAAGCATTTTTACAACAATAGAAACCTAATTAGGACGGGGACTAAATGAAATTAAATCATTAAAAACAGTAAGTCAAATCTAAAGGTTTCGGAGACCAGCGACATTCTCAGAAAGTCAATTCTAAAAAAATTAAGGCAAAAATGCAAGAAAAAAAACCATGTTGGCAAAGATTTCATGCAAAAACTTTCAATAGAAATGAACTATTGGTGTTATTAAAAACAAGTTTATTTTTGGCTTTGTTTAAAGATTCTAATTTTTTTAGATATAGATTTAAAGTTTTTGGAATCTTTATACAAAGCCCGAGATGAACCTTCTTTGAATGATAGCAATTGTTCATTTTCATTTATTTTACTCACTCCACCATTTGGTTCATAAGAAAGATCTTTCCTCATGGAGGAAAGCAAAAGACAGTCACACACAAGTATATAAATGATGATAGGCAATGAAGATTGGAAAGCAATAACTTTACCTTAAATAAGGAAAAATTTTACAGCCCTGCAATACCTTAGCGAATCAAAGATAAATCTACAAATGAGTTGTCCAGTTGTACAAAAAACCTAAATTCGGATCAAGGAGGAGGTATGCAGGAGAGTAATACCTTGGAAACAAAACGGCCATAATTACCACCACGAATACAGAGCCCAGCAATTACCAGGTCGATAATATAATGAGTCATTGGACTGTAAGACCATCGGCAACACTCACCAGACCAATCTACACAACACGGAAGATAACAGACGAGTGGACTGCTGTGTCCTCATCGCTAGGCACTAACAACTAGGCACTAACAACTAGAGACTAACAACAAGAGACTAGCAAGGTCTCGACTAGCAATGATCCTCCCACGAATATCCACAGGAATTTGTTTATCTTCGTGCATCTTCATGTACACCCTTACACCCATCACAATTTTGTATGAGATCTTTGCCGGTGTCATTTATTAGTTTCTTGAATTATTTTTTTTAATTTTAGCAGAATTGACTTACTGAGGATGGCGGTGGTCTCCGAAACCTTCAAATTTGACTTTCTGTTTTTAATGACTTCATTGCACTTAGTCCCCGTCTTAATTCTCTCTATTACTGTGAAAATACTTTCACTGTGTGCAGTTATCTTCGCCTTCAAGTTTTCTGCCGTGTTTATTCGTAGTTAGTTTTGAGACACGACGTTAATCTTACAATGTTTAAACACGTACACTTACACGCGATCATATCAGGTCGCTCCAGACACTTTCCGACACAAGGCATTCAACACGTCCCTCGTACATTGGGCCCCCGGCGTACCGGTGAAGTCATTCCTTAAACTGATGCGTATGTTTTTAAGTCAACACTCATATTTTGATTGAGCTTAAAGAAAACTCTCATATTTGTATCATTAAAATAACTAAACCCGTTAACCGGAGTAAAGAGAAAAAGCGAACAAGAGGAAGCAAGTCTAACTTCAAAACAGCAAGTGTCGCCCCATTCAAACCTAACCGAACTCTAGAACAACCTAACCTAACGCAGGGAACGAGGTAAACGTTGCCTAAGCCCTTCTTAACCTGTTAACGGGTAGTGACATCATATGATGTCCGCGTGGTTGTTGCATTCACACGGCCGCTGTCGATTACACATACCGTGTGAATGCAACACCGGCCACCTGGGCGGTGACCGTTAACAGGTTAGCGCACTGCTTATGGTGGCCCCTTCATTGCAAGGGCCACAACTGCACAAAGGTCTTCCATAAGTCGAGGGCCTTCAGCTGCGGGTCCGCATCCAGTGGCAAGGCTCTCGGTTGTCTCTACCAGGCTAACGTAAGCGACACTCGCGATGCGTCAACTCTGCTAAAGTCACCGACAGCATCAGCATAATACTACTGGGTATTATAAATTTTCAGAACTGGTTAGGCACTGTGTGCCGGTCGGATTCGGTGAATTAATTGGCACACACGGCAGCTCACGTTGCAGAGATCGGGATTTTTCGAAGAATGTCGTGGTCGCGCACAGCTTCGGAAGCGTTCTGAATGCATTCCGAGCTCTCCAAGCACAACTGTCCAACTTTTGACGAAGCCTCCCCAGCGTCAAGGCATTGTGGTGAGACAGAAGTCATTTTTCATGGAGCCACGGCTTCAAATTAATTATAATGAGCTGGCTGGCTGGAAGCACGTGGCGGCATCTCATTAGTTCACAGCTTTTCGCACTCGGTGAAGGCACGCGCTGAATTACCCTACGCACACAGCGTAACTGCCAGGACACGCGTACATGCGTGTGTACGTGACTGTATCCCCATGGTGCGTTTGTAGAATTTCATCTAAAAATTAGATTTTCATTTCACAAAATTGATGGTGGAAATTTATGCATTGGAAACGTTGATTGTGGCTTGTTGAGTCCCCAACGCCGGCACCACACCGCTGCACTGCGTGGCGCACCACTACACTGCGTGGCGCACCACTGCACTGCGTGGCGCACCACTGCACTGCGTGGCACACCACTACACTGAGTAGCGCACCACTACACTGCGGGGCGCACCACTGCACTGCGGGGCGCTCCACTACACTGCGGGGTGCACCACCACACTGCGCACCACACCACACAGCACCCCACGACTATGTACAACACATACACTCACCAGACCTGCGTGAGAACAACACCGACCCGAGCCACAACTCCACGGCACTCCCCCGCCGCCGTCCGCTCTACAGGCGCCGGTGCCAGTGCCTCAGTACTGAGCTCTCGCACTTGACTTCATTGCCTCTTCCTTCGCGTGACTTCGGTGCACCAAGTCTTCGCAGGGCAAGCCTGCCTTTCGTTCAAAGCTCATGCTCTCCCACCAACACACGCGGCATCAATGTCTAAGGTGGCATGATGAAAGGGAGTGAAATAGGCGGCACATCATTGTGGCCTGGGCGAGATGGCCCAAAGCCCTTTCGAAGTGTTCAAGAAAAAATTTCGGCAAGATTTTTAAGGAAGTTTGAATTTTATCGGATGTCTGTTCAGTTTTCAATTATGCTCACCAAAAAATATATGTGAGGATGTCACTGAAATAGCTCGATAGTTATATCATATATGAAAAGCGTACATAAATAAAGACTTGAGAAAAATGCGTATCCCTTCATGTTTACGATAATTTATGAAGATGAGCGGAACACACCGGCCTTATGCATGTGTAAGTGTTTGTAACTCGTGCATTGCACGAGGTGTTATCTTCTCATTAGTTTGGCTAATGAGCGTGCAACGTGTTTGTCTTCTCATTAGTCTGGCTAGTCAGCATGCAACATGTTTGTCATCTCATTAGTACAACTGGCGAATACGCAACGGGGTTATCTCCTCATTAGTACGGTTAGCGAATGTACAACGGACTTGTCTTCTCATAAGTGTTATTACTGAATGTGCAACATATTGCCTACTCATTAGTGTGACTACTGAATTCGCAATGTGTTTTTCTTCTCATTAATGGCTAGTGAATGTGGAACGCGTTTGTCTTTTCATTGGTGAGACTAGTAAACAGAGCGCAACCCATCTGTCTTATCAGTAATGCGCATGGTCAATTGTGAAATATTCATGTCTTATCAGGAATGTTTATGGTGAATTGTGCAGTGTATCTGTCTTATCAGCAGATCATACTTAATGAAGAACTTATGTTCCGTTTAAAGTTCATATCGACTCCAACTTCCCACTCCCACACTCAAATATAATATCGACACCAACACCCAGCATCACACACAAATATAATGTTGACACCNTCCAACTTCCCACTCCCACACTCAAATATAATATCGTCACCAACACCCAGCATCACACACAAATATAATGTCGACACCAACACCCAACGTCGCACACAAATATAATGTTGACACCAACACCCAACGTGACACACAAATATAATACCAACATCAGCACCTAACGTCGCAAACAAATATATAATGCCGACCCAACACCCAGCATCACACACAAATATAATGTTGACACCAACACCCAACATGACACACAAATATAATACCAACATCAACACCTAACGTCGCACACAAATATATAATGCCGACCCAACACCCAACATGGCACACAAATATCGTCGCTCACCATGACAAGTTAAACATGTGCAGATGTAGGGTGGCTTTTCTGGCTCAGTTTTCCTCTGAGAAGAATTGTTACTCGAATGATATCATCGCCCGTTGATGTGAACAACTTCACAATAAAATAATTGGTTTATTGAGGCTACCATTTCTCGGCCCAATAAAGACATCAAAGAGCAATTCATAATTGCCTCGGACTTATTTGAATCTCGACTCGAACGTTTCGCCAGTACCTCAAGATTCTCCGAAAAGTTTTCGTTGTTGACGAAATTTTCCTAGCAAATTTTGCCTCACCGTTCGATTTTATTCGTCGATATTTAGCTCCAGAAATCATAGTATTTACTTACAGATGAAGCTAGAAATTTTAAACTGTAGTGTCTGTGAAACAACATTATTGCCTACAATTGCCGTTAGAAAATTTGGCTTCTACATACATGCCTACAATCTTCTTTTTCGACAACAGCAGAAGGCATCCAGAAAAATTGACCCTCAAATTTGATCTTATCAGACGATGTAAAGGCTATCAAACCGAAGAGAATGATAAAAGTCCATCTAAATAGGACGTTTCCAAACAGGACACTTTCAAAGAGGACGTTTGTTTAAGATTTTCAAACAGGACTGTTCCCAATAGGACAGTTTAAACCAGGATATTTTAGACATGAAGTTTCCATACTAGCATTAATGGGTACTCCTATCGCCCTTGACAGCATTATTGATGATAAAATATTTCTGAACATCGCCTCAACAAGTTTGTAATTTGAGAGCTGCAGCGGGCACTTACAGCTGCTGTGTTCACCTACAGCTATTGCACCCACCTACATCTGCTGCGGTGACTTGCAGATGCTGCGAGCACCTACATCTGCTGCGGACTCTTGCAGCTGCTGCGAGCACCTACATCTGCTGCGGACACACAGCTGCCGCATTAGCTGCACACACTCTGCTGCCAAGCGGGCGTGCCAAGAATGTGCCGAGCGCTGCACGCTGCACAGCACCTGCTACTGCAGCTGCAACTGATGCAGCTGCAGCTGCTCAAGTGCCGCTGAAGCAGAAGCGCGCAAGAACAGAAATGCGCAAAAACTTGAGTGCGTCGTCACTGAAATGCCCTCATCCTCAAATACGCAGAAGCTGAAACGGGAAAAGGCTGCTGAAAGTGAAGCGCACGAAGGCTGAAATACTCTGATGCTGAAATACCCTGATGCTGATATAAACAGATGCTGAAATGCCCTCATGCTGAAATGCCCTGATGCTAAAATACACTGATGCTGAAATGCCCTCATGCTGAAATGCCCTGATGCTGAAATGCCCTGATGCTGAAATGCCCTGATGCTGAACTGCACAGAAATTTAAGTATCAGTGCGCTCTGCCCATTGCAAGTATGCGCAGTTCTTAGACAAAAAGGAATGAAGCAAGAAATGAAGCAATAAATGAAACAAGAAATGAAGCAAGAAATGAAGTAAGAAGTGAAGAAAATAAACGATTCTAATAAAGATTTCAATGGGAGTTTGTAATAACATAATAAAAACATGCAGTGTTTTTCTAATGGTGATCATGTAATGTTGCGTCATGCCACCTACATACTATTGTCGGCTGAGACCATTGTAATGTTGATTATCCGTCATGCAATGTTATCCGATGTTCCCGTGTTGTTCGACCGACGTGTACTTTTTGTCTTCATTTTCCCTCGTTGGCATTTTGTTCTCTCTCCGCCGGCACCTCTGCCAATAACAACAGACGTCGTTTATGATACAGTTCAGTCGGAATTTTTTTTCGTCTGCTCAATACTCTGTTGCATACGCGTACAAGTGCGTAATATGTTACCAGCGACGGCTCTCTCAATCATTCGTTCACCAAAAAATTAACCGGAAAAATACGATCTTTACAGGAGTACCTGAGGGACAGGAGCGGGTCGTAAGGACGGTGCCATGAGATGTGAAATACTTCACGCTAGTACACGCGCCCCGCCTAAATTGACAGGACAAATTATGTTAACTCCATAATAAATGCTTTTTTATTTACGGTAAATCTCACCTGAAACAATTACATTTTTAGATTTTCTGATACGGACTGCTTCCTCTGACCCAGTCCCGCTGATAAGCAGGAATACGGCCCCGAGAATCGGGACCCGGGAATTTTCTCCTATCTAATTCCTTAAAATATGAATAATGCACCAACGGTCGTGGGTGGTCCAGAAGTATCTGTCCCTTGCGTTGACGAGCAAATAGGACACCAAGTTATGAGGTATTCATTGAAGCATGGTGTAGCGACTTAACGGGCCAGTTACCCCTGAGCCACCCTGTATCATTTGGGAAGACACTTATGTAGGTAACCACTGTCGCACGGGTTGACAACGCTCCTGATCGGTCCCTTCATTTCTTTACCAAAAGAACTTGAAGAACAGCTTTGTAAGCACACTGATAACATTTTATTCGGTAGAGTCTACACTTAAACGAGTTAGTCGGTATAGACGGCGAAATCAAATTTTTTGTCGAATTAGTGCGCAGAGAGGCTAGCCAGGTCCTTCGTGAACTGCATGCACTTGTGAGCTATCTGCTCTACCTCCGACGCCTTATGAGGCTCCGCCTGCCCTGACTTGAACTGATCTGACTAATGCTCTGACTTGAACTGATCTGACTAATGCTCTGACGAACTGATCTGACTAATGCTCTGACGAACTGATCTGACTAACTTGAGACGTGCGACTACTACGGTCTCAGCTCCTGCAGCTCTAGCGACCCAGCCTCCTGCTACCGCCACTGCTACCTAAATTACAGACACTCTCCACCTTTATTTCAGCCGATTCACTTGACAATGAGGCAGTAGCTTCGCTGTACTACCAACCACTATTCCTCCGACCTTCACAGCGATGCCACTTTCATCCTCCACCACCAGAAAATTCCTGCAAACACTATTGACCACTGCTGCTCGGATGCTATTCCTCGAGGGCGACGAGACCCTTCAGATCCCAGTGCTCATTAACATCAAGACTCACCTGCCTGCCTACTCGAGTCAAGGTCTCATCAACAGGCCGTCACAATTCGTTCGTTTCTGGCGGTGAGAATGTCTGCAGCGAGTGTTCGCGATCGCTCTGTTTGATTTAAATTCGAGTGTTCCCAATCAGCGCGTGGCGGGAGTGGTGCGAGGGAGGTGGGTGACGTGGACGGAATGGTAAATGAATTAGAGGAAAATGAATGTAAGTTGAAGGAGGTGAATGAACCAGACCGAGTCATTCACCCGACAACGTGATCAAGTTTA
This sequence comes from Orchestia grillus, assembly GCA_014899125.1. Taxonomy (NCBI): domain Eukaryota; kingdom Metazoa; phylum Arthropoda; class Malacostraca; order Amphipoda; family Talitridae; genus Orchestia; species Orchestia grillus. Next base: position 4,822 of record VOMN01069583.1, on the reverse strand, counting down.
CTGCGGCAATCACAGAAGTAACTTTAGTGGTAATTACAACTGTTACTTTAGTGGCAATTACAACAGTAACTTTTGTGATAATTACAACATAATATTAGTGGTGATAACAACGCTAACTTTAGTAGTAATAACAACAATAACATTTTAGAGGTAATCACCGTACTTCTCATCCGACAAGCACCCCATGCCTCACTCCCCCCTACAAGCCAGTACACTCCGCACTCCACGCTCTAATCCTACATCGAAATAATCTTCTAAATTCAGACACCGCTGTAACACTCTATACTTCAGTTGAAGCATCTCCATACTCCACACTCCATACTCCACACTCCACACTATACATTCCATGCTCCACACTCCACACTCCATACTCCACACTCCATGCTCCACACTGCGATCTCCACCCACAAATGTCCACACCCCGCGCTGGTCTCAGCTCGCCACCGCCTCGACACTGAGTTTGTTGAGCCGTTACTCAGCAGGCTTTCTGCTGGCAACGCACAATTTTGAGACGACTTCATTTGCTCGAGATATTTGAGTAGTACGCTCAGGAATGGTCGGTCTGTGAAGAGGGAGGGCAAGGGAAGCAATAGTAAGCACGCACCAATGATTTTTTTTTAAATATGAAGGGCGCCACACGCTCTAACTTAAAAATTTTGAGACTGGTGACCAGAGAAATAAATGGCACGTTACAGATGATATACAAGTTCAAAAAAGAAACTAAAAACTCAACATGTTCATGGAAACTATCCGTCTGGAAACTCGACGACTTGCGTGGCAAAACTTAGACGTACACAGTAACATCGACAGAAGTTTTCTCCTTTTTCAAACTTGGACACGATGCAAAACTCGGCGTGTCTACCACGGCAGGACGAGACGAAACTTTCCGAAGTTATTTGGAGCTTGCGTTGCTACTCCGGCCTTAGCGCAAGCCAGGGACTGATTCCTTAACAAACAGTTAATGAATTTCCTCCAAGTTTCTATGAGACACATTTTTTGGGGGGAAATGCAGTGTATTTTGTAGCATTCGCAAAACATGCAACACGTAGAAAACATGCAACTCACGCAAGACACGCAACACACCCATCAAACGCGACTCATTTTTCCTTCATTTCTCGCCACCACGTTCCCTTCCTCTTCCCCCCTGCCCCCCCCCGTTGGAAATCCCCCTAGGCAAGGCTGGGGAACAAGTTACAAATTATAAGAAACGCTGTGGGTGCCAAATACAGTCGTCCCCCCTATGAGGTAGTGAATCGGTTCTAGCAAATAACCGCTCTACAATCGTCCCCCTTGTAGAGCGGTATCAACTAAAACGAGCATCAAATAACACGGAAAGTACTTGCATTAAGAAAAGAAAGCAGGACGTGTTATAAGGAGCACATGAGAAAATAGAGCGGTTGGTTGCTGGAACCGATCGAGCGCTCTATGCGGAGGACGACTGTACCTGAATTATTGGGTGCAGTTGTACCTCTTGCGAGACTGGTCGCCGCTCTTAGTGAAGGTTTTCAAGAGGGATTAGCGTACTTTGTTCGTCCAGCGTAGGTTGTGCGTAATTAAAATTGTTTATGAAGATTCCCGGTACACAAACTCTGGTCTGTAAAATAGTACGTGCGTTTAAATAACAGAGGAACAAGGATGTGCATTTGGTTTTCAACCACTGCAGTTTTCCAGTTTTCAGCGATGTCGACGTGTGGACATGCAACGCTCAAATTTCCTTAGTGGTTTATGCATGCAAAAAACTCCCAAAACGGAGAACTCGAACGTACATAAAAATCGACCTCCGTGCTGAAGGTTCTCAAAGGCGCAATTGTCAATTTTTTTTAGTGGGAGCACGCGTAAGCCTTGCCTGAAGAACTGCGCGTCAAGGTAGACGCGTGTCAGTAAGCGAGCGTCAAAACAAAGGTAGAAAAACTCGTAAAAACCGTGTGTAAAAAACCCTCGCGTCACAACATCGCTCGTACTTTGACTGCACCACCACCAGCAGCGCGGCCACCAGCCCCGCCGCCTGCTGTTCCCAATTCCGAAGGCCTTAATGAAAAGCGCGCTCAGGTGCAACAGCTGTCACGTCACAAAACACCTGCGAATTGAATTGAAACGCAAGTCAAATGAACGAGCGGGAGCGTTGCCATCTTTTCCAGGAAAACACCGGAGCGGCTGGCGGTGTTCCAGCGACACGCGAGTGGTTCTCTATTCCAGGCGCTGGTGCCGACTCCAGGCAACACATGTGCAACACCAGGGGTTAGACCGTGCTCTCGCAAGCACAAGTGTTGTATGCGTATAAGGAACATGCGCTGTATGAACACACGTGTTGCATGTGACACATGCACGGCATGAACACACGTGTTACATGTGCCACATGCGCTGCATGAAAACACCTGTTACATGTGCCACATGCGCTGCATGAAAACACGTGTTACATGTGTCACATGCACTGCATGAACACACATGTTGCATGTGCCACATGCACTGTATGAACACACGCGTTGCTCGTGGTACTCGCGTAGTATGAACACACGCGTGACACGGAAACATGTGTCAGACAAGCACTCGCGCAGGAGGTTGCACTTAATGGAGTTTTCGTCCGCAATCTGAAAGCTCCCCAACAAGCTGAGGGCAAACAGCTGTTGCTGAAGCTCATTGTCTCACGCAAACATTGCAGCCAGGGCTTCAGAACTGCGAATGGGCTCTTGAGGTTTTTTACATTTCCTTCTATAGAGGGCTTCTGGGCTCGAAACGCGCACGTGTAGGCCGTGTGGTGCACGTGTGTAGGCCGTGTGGTGCACGTGTGTAGGCCGTGATGCTCTAACGGCTATTAATTCTTCATTAAATGAGCTCATCAGCTACTCATTAAGTCTCAATTAACGGAAATGCATAAGCGATAATCGAGTCTAGAATATTGTCTCGTCTAGTTTATGAAGAAAGATAGAAATTGCTTCGCTGTTATGATCCAACTTATGTGGATTGATAGATATTCTTTTGCTGGTAATATGCAGTTATACAGGAATGATTAAAAAAATGTTCACTATTAAAACTAATTTCTGGGAGGAGTGAGTAATGAATCACTACTTTAGTGCTGGCACCGAGCTTGCAAGGAATGAACAACAGATTGCTTCTTGATTATTATTCAATTTTAAAAGAATGAATAAAACTTTTTTTTTCATTTTAACCCAACGCAACACACGACCTCCTCTCACACAACACAAATACTCTGGAACCGACCCACGAAAAAGTTTGTGTTTTTGCTCAAGAAGAATTGCCAGTGAAAGCATGAACGAACTTTCGTTCATGAACGTCCACAGTATGAACGTGCCAGTAAGTATGAACGTACTGAAGACAGGCTCTGTGAACTTACGGCTGAAGACGGAGCAAGGAGACCCCGCGAGATGTGTGGACTTATCAATACAAGTCTCAGTGGACTTGAGGCGGCTGAAGAGAAGGCAGCAGCACTGCCCCACAGACCACAGGAGCCCGTAAAGCTGAGGTCAACGGAAAACGATACTCAGGCTGACCTTCGAATTTCCTGCCATCTGGAAACTTTGAACTGAGCTTTGTGGGCTCGTCTGCGATATCCTCTTCTCGCACAATGCTGCCTCGAAAATACAAAAACTAAAAGTAAAATTCGGAAGACGAAACCTTTTCCGCGGAGGAAGTGATTGGAAACGGCATCGTGTAGAGTTATTTGCATCGATTTTTTCACAAACTTTCGGTCTAAAAGGTGTAAGAGCGCAACTCTTTCAAAGTTGAGTTTTAAAATTGGGTTTTGAAGTTTATTTTTAAATTTTACTGGAACGTGCCGTTTGATGTGCAGTAGCGACGTATTTTTTTACTGCAACTTCACCCACGACTGCATCCAATTACCGTACAGTCTTTTTTGTCCTTACCGGTGAATATGCGAGAAAAAAGTGGACTTAAAAAGGAAGAAATTCGCGTAATTGAGTCGCTAAAATGAAAAAATCCCGACAACATTTTGCTGCTCTTTGGAAGCGCCGCGCCGCTGTGCCGTGCGCCGTAAGGAACTAAACACGCTATTAATTCTGCTCTTTATAATTTTGAATCAGTAAAGTATTCAATCAAATTGTAAATTAAACACTTATTTACCTATTTACGAATTTGTGAATTTCATTATGTCATTCAATATTTTATGGCACGAAAATATTAATTTGCTAACTTATTCATCAGTTGAGAGGCGCACAATTCGCTTCTAACGTTTCCGCTGCGTGGGTCTGACGTCACTCCCTGACAACACCTGACGGGCCGCACGTGATGAATAAGGTACATGAACATCGCTTGTTCCACTGCAAACCTTGGAACAAATGAAACTTTGAAAACCACTGCGTACAACGGAACAAGTTTTATTCATATACTCTTTAGTTTGGAGCTCCCTATAGCCACGTGAGTGAAATGCTGTCTCGAGAGATCGAAAAGAGGGCACCATTTTCTATGAACTTTAGAGAACGGGGAATCTATGAAAAGGTGTGTTCCTACACAAGATTCCCTACGCATAGAAACAGTAAGATGAGATAAAAGAAATTATAAAGAATAATTAGAGATAAAGAATGAGAGGAAAATGGAAAGCAGCAAAGTGCTTACGAAAGATAAAATTCCCGAAGGCCTAGCTATAGCATAAGTAAGCCAACAGTGTCCCCATGGGGATGCCAGTCCCCATTCCATACGATACATAAACCTAACTAGCATAATCTCATAGCCTCTCCTGAGTGGGACGGATTTGCTAAGTACGCACAACACCCACACCACCAAGCCGTCCACACACGCGGGCCCTGCCGTCCACACACGCGGGCCCTGGCGTCCACACACGCGGGCC
>VOMN01069582.1:0-28248 GCA_014899125.1 Orchestia grillus | reverse complement strand
TCAGATCTGGGGAGTAAGGGTTCCACTCCTGATGGAGCAAACTGATTTCCATGGAGCCACGGAGTGCTTCCCTTGGAAAAGGAAGCTGAAATCTCACATTCAACACATCAGTCACGCCCCAATAGTTACCAGGCCATGAAAATCCAACGATGTACTGTACGTGTACTGTTTTGAAATTAATAAAGTTACTTTAATAAAGTTTCTCTTTGTCGGCTAAGCAAGAAGCATCCAACGAGTAAAGTAAATTTCCTATCATGTAGTACGAAAACAAGTGAAATGATGGATAATAATAATAATAATATCGATGATCATAATAGGAAAAACGTTTTTCGATACAGCTCCATTCAAGCCACAAAACATTTACATAACTACCATGAGTACCTATAAAAGTTCTGCTGCAAATGTACACACATACATACACAGACTAACCAAGACAGAAACTAACCGGCTCTCAACATTGCCTGCCATACAAAGGATTGGATCACCAGCGTAGATCCCTTTGCAGCACTCGAGAGGACCGTCTGGCTACCGAGACTTGAAATGAAACAAACGCGTGCTGCTCCTGTTCCCTCTCCACTCGCTGCTCTCGGGTCTCCAGCCAGGCTCAGGTACGCATTGTTCGGCCAGCAGCACTCCACCTCTCGCGAGGCAGACGGGCAGGCGCACCGGCAATGGAATTACACTTCGCAGCTCGTACTGCTGCTGCACCGATTCTCCCCTCAGGGCCTCACTGTCCAGAGGCGTCCTAGAGTCCAGTGGGGCCCTGCTGAGTGCTGGGTCTCGCTGACCAGAGGCGTCCTAAAGTTCAGAGAGGCCCTGAGTTCTGAGTGCTGGGCTTCACAGCCCAGATGCGTCTTGAAGTCCAGTGGGGCCCTGCTGAAAGCTGGGCCAAGATGTACAAAGGCGTACTGGAGTACAGTGGGGCCCTGCTGAGTGCTGGGCTCAAGTGGCGAACAGCTAAATGGCTTGGGATCCTTTTAGTTTGATTATTTGAAGGGCTCCAGCCAGTGTGACGTCACAGTGAGCAAGATCAGAAAATGGTTTCAGGAACGGGTTCTGTTTCGTCAGTACTGATAGTAAAACGTTAAGGACTGTGCATCTCCAGCAAAATAACGCTAATTGCAATAAAATGTCGTATTTTGGTTCATTTTTCACCTGAATTAAGAATCATAAGACTCTTGGTCCGTTTTTTAGCTACAAAACAAGGCGTGGCGGAAATGCCTGCCCCATTCCGAACAGATCCATCAACCGTCAGGGCCGCCATCTGAACGATTTCATTTTTTGAAACCTAAAGTAGAGCAACTTTTTATATACACACATATTAGGGGAATAAAAAGGTTTTGGTGATCCCTCGCTCTACTTTTTTCTTTAATCTCCCATTGAAACGTGAGAATTGTTTCTGATGCGTCTTGCAGTTATGGGACGTATAAAAATTTTCATATTAATTTAAGAAATGATTGATGACAGTGAATACCTGTGGAAATAACACAAATAGAAGAACTTGGTCAAAATTCTGATTCCTCCTCAAGAAATAAACATGTACGTACATAAAACCGCTTCCTATGAAAATTCTAGAACTTACTTCAGTTCAATTTCATAGAGACTCGCTTAGAGATGCAGTGGAATTGAATGAACCTTGATAATGTGAAACTAGATGCCGTGAAACCAGATGCTGTGAAACTAGATGCTGTGAACCTAGATGCTGTGAAACTAGATGCTGTGAAACTAGATGCTGCGAATCTAGATGCTGAGAAACTAGATGCTGTGAAACTAGATGCTGTGAAACTAGATGCTGTGAAACGCACGCTTTGAATATACAACAGTCGTGAGAATTGATGCTAACCACGGATGGTGTCCGTGCAGTAATCAAATAAAGAGATTCGACTGCGTTCTCGCATTGGAAAATTTTCATCGAAATCATCACTTGTCAATAAATACATTATGAAGCGACTCAAGATTTCTTCCCAGCGATGCCTTTGCAATCTTCGTGGGCAGGATTACTCGAGGCTGATAGCTTGATCAAAGAGCAGTACCTCAATATTAGATCATCAAAGCATTCTGTGCAGCACCATTGCGGTATCAGAGCTTTCTGCATATCACTTTTCTTGGAACACTTCATTCCTTCGCTGCAGCGCACTTGCATTGCATCGTCAACGTGTAAACGATATTTCTACATAATTTTTCAAGTTTGCATCTTCTCCAATAGACTTACAGTCTCTCTTGCATGAGAGATGACATTTGAAGTTACTGCACAAACATGTTTGCTAAGTAATCTTGCTATTATTTATGCCTTAAAACTGAAAGCTCACGCATGTTTCTCGCTTTCAGACGGCGCAAAAAGTCGGTCGCAGCACAACCCAAGTTGCCAGCCCTGCTAGGCCTTTGTTTTCGGTGACTTTGCGGCCCAAGGCTGGTGCTAATTAATTCCAGTGACTTCATTAGAAGAGTCCTCAAGAAATTTCATGCCCCAATGTAGCGCAATGAGAACCCATCACACTGCCTGCAATCTTAGCCCTGTAACTCCGTCCTCACTCTCCATAAGAATGCCTCGCTACTTCTACCTCAGCTATTTATCAAAACCTTTTTTGAACTTCTCTAATGTGCTACCTAGTTGGCAGCATTAATCAGGCAGCGTTCTCTTGAAGAAATCAGGGCAGAATCTGATGGAGTTGTTTGAGTCCAACTTGCAAGGCAGTACTATAACGTAACCATTTTGACTATCTCCTTTAAAACCTAATAAGTGTTAAAATAATAAAATTATGCTTTCCCACATTAAATTGTGAGCCTGTATTATTCTATTATACAGTATGTCACACAAAAACCCGAACCGAGTATTGTTTTCTCCGTATCAGTAATTGTGTTAGAAATGAAATGCTTATGGTATTCTTATGATGGTATTATTGATACGAAGAAAAAAAGAAATTCTCCTGAGTTAATTCGTATTTGTCTTGAGCTTTCGAGTAGTTAAACACTACTCGTCTTTAGGGAAGTTACATTTACATACAACCTTAGGATCTATTTGAGTATAGTACCGTAATATTCTACTACTTAATAATACACAGTATATTGGTTGCTTGGCTGCTTGATTGCTTGGTTGCTTAGCTCGTTAGTCTCCCTGTCCCGGTTTTCAGTATTTCATAACAGAATATTTATGTTATTACGCACTCCAAAAGCGAGATAACAAATAATACGGTCGCAGGCTTACATACAGCAGTGTCGTAAACGGGATACTGAATATCGTATTGTAAATTAATGTAACATACACGATGTTAAACGTTGTAATTTGCAGAATACAACATGACAGTATTCTGGTTAACATAGTTTGATTACAAATAGTTGACTTCAAAGAAAACGAAGAAAAACATCCGACACCCAATACACGCTTCACTGGGTAAATATCAATCATTCAAAAAATAATAAATATTGTACGTCCAGTCATTCTTGACGGGTTGCGCGACTAGTGATGTTATAATTCTGTCAACCTTCGTTAAATTGGTATTAAATATTTTAGTGTTATATTTATGTATATTCTCGTTACCTTGGTGGTAATTATTGTAGTGCTATAATTCCGTCTACTCTCGGTAACTATCATTACTTTCGCAAATCCACTGTAAAAAATGAGAAGAAATATTGTTGAAAATTTCCTTGGTTTTCTGATCAATACTTATTAAGACTCAGTGGTTTACACAGCCGGTAATTTTCTGTCTCTAATATGGCTCAACTCAATGGAAGAAGACGGCTTATAATTCAAAGTTAACAATAAGTAAATTAAAAAGTATCTAACGATTCGTGTTTACGCGTAGAATTATACGTAAAAAATTACTTTCCCCGTTCTAGCAGACCAGAATGATCACATTTTCAGTATGCGAGGAAATGCAAAAAATCGGTGATCATTTCTGGTCCACACACTTGAAGCCCACGCTGGTGACATCAAGATTATTCGCTACTATTTCTTCTAATCGATCCACACACTTGCAACTCCCGCTGGTGACATCAAGATTATTCGCTACTATTTCTTCTAATTGAATCAAAGGAAGAGGAGATTCGATAACTGAAGCGTCGTGCGCTAATATTAACCAGCAGGCGACCGCTGTCATGGGTGCCAATATTTGAGCTCCATTAATTGCCTTCCCTCGTCGCTTGTATGCCAATAGTACGTTCGTCGCGCTCCACCTGAGGAGCTTCTCTTAAAAAGCGACAGAGCTTCGTGCCCCTCGCATGATATATGAAGACATTAGCGTGTCTCAGAGAAGCGTAAGTTCTCCTCTCATTGGGGAAGCTATTTCCGATGCCTGATTTTTTATGCCGAGGGCGACGTTCGTTACAGCTCTCATGAGTGAGATGAGTGTGGTTCATGGTCGAGAGTGTCAGCTTTATGTTTCTTTTTCAACTCACTGTTCAATGTCGTTCGAGGGCGTACGTTGTGATCAATGGCACCAGTTTCTAAGGTATTTAATACTACGTTATTTCGTCAACGAACAAGAAATTTCAGTTCTAAGTTGCTGTGGTGTCGTAAAGCAACATAAACTTCTACGGTTGACTACCCCCAAATTGTTTCCAATAAGCAATAATTTTCGAGGGGAAGAAAAGTAGACCTGATGACATCATCCATCTTACTTTACATCACGGAATGTATCGAATAAAGATTTAAAGTTCTCACAATTTTAGCCTCACTGAGTCGTGTAAATCATGTCTCCAGTATGGAATTCCGATACTTGGTTTGCCTGCGGTCACCGAAGAGCGAAGGTGACAATTGAGTTTGTATCCCAAGGGCCTGTGAGAGTCGTTTGGGACGCGAGCAGCTCCTTGAAGACGGCCGAGCACTCGATGTCATGCTCCGTGTGAGCAGCATGACCGAATTCGAGTCCTACGTCTCAGCAGCTGTTCATAATTTTGTGTCATTGCCGGAGGCGTAGTTTATTTCTTAAAAAAGGCGACGTAAAACTTAAAGCTTCGGGGAGTCATCCACCCACATGAGAAAATGTCGCATAATGTTTTAAGAGTAGCTAGTGAAAGGCAGTTAAGGACTGTGGGAGCCCCCAAAAATAAAGCTGAGTTCTACTGCAGTCATTGTTAAGCCGGCACACATACGTTAAGTAAAGCTAGTCCCGATGAACTCTACTCTCATGCAACGAGTGGAGCTAGAATGAAGACAAACGGCTCGTACTGTAAATCTGACCAGAATTGTGGAACTGTCGCGCGGCAATTCCTTAGGTCCGATCTCCGAGGAGCCTGGGACGCATTTGATACTCTTGGTGAAGGGAATGTACTGTGGTGTTATGCATGAGAATTGCAGGCGCCTACGCAATATGATGTATCTAATGACATGTTTGTTGTCTCCTTAACTTCCCACTCTTTGTTCTTTTCTGTCTTATCTAGGGATGAAAAGAGGTTAGACGCTCTGGCACTCTTCACTCCTTCTTTTTCTTGCATAAAATTAGAACTCATCCTTGTCCGAAGAAACAACCGTGAAAAATGGCTGCCATTTTTCTGGAAGTCACGAGGCGATCTGGGCTCCAAACTGAGCAGTTCATTCGGAGCCTTTTCGATATTGCGTCGTGGAAAGTGTCCTATTAAATTGCTCGCTGAAATTCTCTCGCTTGATAGAACGCCTACACAGAGGGAACCCAATGCGGGCTGTCGACGAACGTTGCTGGGCAGGATGAGAAGTGAGGGAAGATGGTTTCGAGATGTCTGGTGAGGGATGTGAGGAGGATGAGGAGTGAGGGAAGAAGGTTTCGAGATGTCTGGTGAGGGATGTGAGGAGGATGAGAAGTGACGTAAGATGGTTTCGGGATGTGTGGTGAGGGATGTGAGGAGGATGAGAAGTTGAGGAGGAATAGTTTTGGGAAATGTGGAAAAGGATGTGAGAAGGATAAAGATTGAAAAGAATGTTTGGAATGATCTGTGAGAGATGTCTGAAGAATAAGCCGTAAATTTTTCTGTTTAAATTATAATTTGTGTTGGATCTATGAAGTATATGCGGGGCAATTTTTTTTACGAATGAGAACTAGTATGATAGGTCTAACTGCGAGCTCCGCATTCAAGCCCTGCTATCTCAGCCTTGAACATGTATGTGTAATGGGGTGCATGTGTCTGGAGTGGATTCAGGTTGAGTGCGTTGTCTGTAGTGTACGTAAAACATAGTAGATATTTCAGAGATGACGATTGAATAGTGCAATACGGTGGATGATTCGTTATGATTGAGCGGTGGTCTCACAGTAGGGGATATAGAGAACCGAAAGTTCAATGTAAGTCTAACGCTTGCAGAGGCCAAATATATCGCTAGCGACGCATCAGCTCGAGGGAAGGCAGGAAATAGAGGAAGAACCGGAAGTATAGTGGTTAACACATGAACGTCTCAAGCTAAACTAATCTTAGAATAAATTGCTGCTTGGCAGTGATGGAGCAGTTGTAGTAGGGAAGGGCAATGGAGACATGTGCGAATGATCGTCTGTTGAAGGAATGTCATCTGCAATAGCAACAGTAGCAAAGAAGAGTGAGACGAGTGAGTATTCAGGATTCTAAAATATATCGATGAGGAAAGAAAGTTTATGAGTGCAGAAACAAAGGGAATAAAAACATCCATAAAATGTATCAGATGAGCTAATCATAAAATTAAATGCTACCATTATTGGTAGAAATTCGTCGGAAAACAATATTGGTAGATATATGGCGAAAAACAATATTGGCAGAAAAAAGTATGAAAACAGGAAGAAGGAGTAGAAATCTAAGTTTTAGAGAACCCTCAAGTAGTAATTAGATCCATAAGGATACGGATACGAACGTTAGCGAAAAGAGAGAGGTGGAGGGGGGTAGGAAAATTGCGATGCCAGCCACATGAACACGACCGCGTCTCACATAATCTCATATCTCGGCAGCTGGCTCGCATGTTTTTTCTTCCTGCAGTAAAGCAGCACCTTAAATCGAACCTAAGAAATTTTTTCTTTGTAAATTCCACTCTTTTAAGCTGAAAAATATTTCTTTTCTATTTCGGTTCACGAACCCAGCCAATCGCCGGACAACTCAAGGCTGTCACAATACGAGACGAAGACTGCGAACAATTCCTGAAGCCAATGACGCCTCTTCACAGACATGCGTCGTCATGAGGAGCCCAAGGCCGGGCCAAACTAATGTCCAGCGAGTTACAGCATGTGGAGTTACAAAATCTTCTCCAAGGGTCCATAACATATCGGAAAAGCTGACGTTGATATTCTCATTGCCCTATGTATTTTCCTGAAGGCTTTTGTGGGTCCGAACTTTGCGTGTGGCGCGTTTCAGAGATCGGGCGACGGACACTGCGGCAGTTGGTGAGCGTGCAAGACGGTGGTAAAACGTTGATGCGTCGCAATGGAAGAAATATTGATGCGTCGCAATGGAAGAAATGTTGATGCGTCGCAATGAAAGAAACGACGCGTTACAATTAAAGAAAAGAATAAAAAACTATGGTCTTCTCAATTCCATTCTAGTATGATAGCTACATAATTAGGAATAAAGAATGTGGTAGAACTATTGGTGATACATGCCATTCTTTCATTCATTCCAGGTTAAGTACAAAAAATATCTCGAGCAGCTATTTTAGTACGGAACATCATAAATCTGAATTTTAAATTCACGATGATAATTCAAGTCAAAGCTCTCATTTGAGCGACGCTTATAAAAGACCGTGTAATAGAAGCAAAAATAGACTAAGCCGTTGCCCCTGTCGTGCCTCCATTAGGCAATGTACCGCCGCCCTGTTGACGGACAAGCGTCGCAGCACCGTCCGCTCGCTCCAAATTTACCAGTAAAAACAAGCCGTTCTCCCTCACCTAATGATGGCAGGGTGTGGAACTCTGGGAAAGAGCAAATTTAAAGGCTGCTTTTGACGAGTTAATCTCTCGTCGTACCATGCATTGCTCGATTCTTGCAGCCATTGTCATCCCATAATTAGAATGCAATCGTTGCCTCAAAATTTTACATTGTATAGCGAAGTTAATCTTGTTCCATAATTATAAAATTGTTTTCACTCTACAATTACACAACTGTAAGGAGTAGAGAATGCATGAAGGATGATAAATATTTGCCTCTACCTCCATCAAATGTTTGGTGTTCTGGTACAGCTTGCATCAAAAGCACGATGCTCTGGTCATGGCCTTCATCAACTGGAAGATACTCTGGTCACTCCCTCCATCAAATGTAGGATGCTCTGACCACGGCCTTCTTCAAATTTTCAATTTTCTGGTCACTTTCTCGTTCAAATGTAGGATTCTCTAGTGACTGCCTTCATCCCATGTGGAGCGGTTTGGCCACTGCATTCATCACATGTGGAACGTTTAGCCACTGCATTCATCACATGTAGAACGGTTTAACCACTGCATTCATCACATATGGAACGGCTTAGCCTCTGCATTCATCACGAGTGGGACGGCTTAGCCACTGCGTTCATCACATGTGGGACGGTTTATCATTGTATTCATCACATGTGGAACGGCTTAGCCACTGCGTTCGTCACATGTGGGACGGTTTATCATTGCATTCATCACATGTGGAACGGCCAGGCCACTGCACTCATCACATGTGGAACGGTTTAGCCACTGCATTCATCACATATCACATGTAGAACGGTTTAGCCTCTTCATTCACCACGTGTGGCGCGGTTTATCATTGCATTCATCACATGTTAGACGCAAAATCTGGACTACTCCCGGCGCTCGTCAGGGAGGGCCAGGGAGCACGGAACAGGACCGCAATAACGCTGCGTCAGGGACGGCCTCAATGGGGAGGCCTGCCCAGTGTGGGCCTAAGGGTTGCTGCCGCTCATTTTCTCAGAGTGGCCAAATGTGTGTTTGGCCCTCTGGGTCCTCCTGGGGAGAGAGCGGAGATCTAAGAAATTTCATTCAAGTTAAATTTGAACTGACCGATCCGGTCACGTAAGTACGGAATGTCGATAACGGCGACTCCTGAAGAATTTAGACATTCTCGTATAAAGGAAGAAATTTTCGTTCTTTCATTGCATTTTGGTGACTTGCATCAAAAAGTCACAGATGCTTTGTTTCAACTCGACGTAGAAATCGTTTTAGTGAAAGAACACCATCATGCAAAAAGACACTGCATGTCTCTGCGACATGAACCGTTGATAGAAGCCTTGTGCTCGTGGGAGGGAATCGTGGCAGCTCCATGATGAACTTGTTTGTCATCTAAGCAAATAATTGCAAAATCGGTGGATCTTACACGCTTCCAGTTAGTTTTGTTTGGACAAAACTTTTTCAGAAAGTGCGGACAACTTCATGGCAAGCGAAGTCCGTCTGAGTCGCGGTGTTTGAGGCAGATCAAAAGATGCTCGAGGGCCAGGGACTCCCAAGCTACAAGCCAATATTTTCTGAGGACCCCACAACCCCGCAACCACAGCACCACGATAACCTCACTTCTCCTCCAGCGACTGATTTCAGTAAAGTTCAGCATTGAGCTCCGAGTTCACGCATGAAATAAGTTGTCTTGAAGATAAGGAAATAGAAACCGCGAGTGAAACTATTCTGTCTCTCAAATTATCAAAAAGTTACAACTGCAGAAAAAGAATTTCGTGGGTTTCCTCACGAATGTGTTTTAATTATAACGAAAATCTGTACAGGTTGAAACAGGAAAGGATTTCTAAGCCGGTGTGATCGCCAAAATAATTGACTATTCTCTATAGGCTCTCATGGATCCTGTTAATTTCTTCTTAAAATTCTCTGAACGTGAAGGCCTAATTTGGAGCAAGGCAAATTACTAGTAATTTGGGTTCGAATTATGCGAAGGAAACGCTGGAGATGGAAGTTAAAAAATCCAAATTTGATATTCGTATCTTCCATTCTTTTCGTATATTTTCAAGTGAAATACAAGGGCGAGGTCTGCTCTTCGAACGTATTTTATAGAGTTAATCGTTGAACTCATCTTGATAACTTTAAAAAGACGCCCATCACAACTGTCCCAATTTCAATCTCGTGTATTACGGAAAGATAAAAATAAAATTAACCTATCGCTTTAAAATATTAAAATCGTCATGGGGAGCAGTAGGAACAGTAGCCCTTTTGAAATAGACCTTTTACATCCCTAAGTTGGGATCCATGATAAACTCAGAATAAAACCTAACCAGCAACACTCCCACAACGATCTCATACTTCATTGTGACGTCCACGGCACTCGAGTTCGAACTTGCGTCAGAATCGAATGTGACAAACTTTGGCTCGCTTTCAGTGTCTTCAGAAACTGTACTTCACAATTAAGTGCAGTGATAAAGTTCATCTTTGCCGGACTCCGTTTAGAAAACTCAAATCCTCTGCGGTGCATTAGAGTTTTTACTCATTTAAATTTCAAAAGTAACATTGCATATAAGCGCAACAAGAATACAAAGTGGTAACATGGCGGGACCATCATTTTCACATTGTATTTACATTATTACAAATGCAATTTTGTAGAGCACAAATTGCTGAAATTCAAATACTTGGAAAAGGAATGACAACTAATAGCATAGAAATTCTCACCTCTCATACATTTCATATTATACAGTTCATTAAAGTTGCAATGCAAATTTTAATGCTAATTTGCGTATTTTAGATGTCCTGAGCTTAATAGGCATTTTAATGGTGTACACATCTGGATCACTTTCCATGAGAGCATTCTGGAAAACGCATTAAACTATCTACTATTGAAGAAATATTTGGCACTATTTAACTTAACAAATTAAAAAAAAACACAGAGCCTCAAATTAAAAATTGTATCATTTTCCAACAAACCACACACTGCTTATAGCTCTTCCTTTTTGCTGAACAATTTTTTTGCATGCTAAAAATTGGTATAACCTACATTATTTGGTCCTTGATACAAGAAATTATGAGGTTAATGAAGCCTGAGGCTTAAACGTTATGAGGTCAAATAGGATGAAAGTATTGACGTATGTTTGAGCTCGGTGTATGTGCAGTATGGAGCAAGAGTCTTTTGTTTTTTGTATACATAGAACACAGTTCTTCAACTAATAAAGGAAACACTTGCCAAAATATTCTACAGATGGTTACTTGCTTGCATCATTTTAAGGGCCAATAAAGCCTAGAAGAACGTAAGTGTCTTTCAATTGTCAAGCACTTTGGAGAACAATCAGAAGTGTGTTATTGTGGGAAATAGAAGCATTTAGGCTCGCACTTGCAGTAGGTATACATAAGACAGGCAAAGCACGTCCATCTCAGGAGGCCATGACGTGCAAACTTAAGGTACACTCTTTTTGTGCGGACTATGCCTCCCTACATTGCAGTGTAAGGAGCTATGTTGGGAGGTTCGATCCTTCAGTTATTAATGATGATGCTACCAGCACTGAAAATCGATACTACGTAGTCTTGAGTGAGAAAGTAGTTAGATGGGAATACTTCATGTCTAGAATTGGAGAGAGAAGTTTAGGTGTAAAGAAATACAAGCTCAGAGCCCCGTCGAAATTCATGGTATCTTCGTCTATTTTAGCGGGAAAGATTGACTGACGTTATCGGAGACGAGAAATAAAGAATGCAAGGAACTTATCTAGGCCCAAGTGGTGGATATTGCAAGTTTGACGGAAGAAAAAGATCAATGGCTCTTTCAGTATGTCAGTACTGGCGATTTCAATCTAGGCATTTCAAGGCGTTTGCCATAATTGCTTGCGTCGAAGCAATGCTTTTTCTCTCCGTCTTATGACTGCGTGCAATTGTTAGAGAAGCCTGAGGGCGTTGGGGCGAAACTATAAATCCTTTTTAGTGGGACAGCTTCGTTTCGATTGAAATTTAGCACTGGAAACCTGGCAAGCCGTGAAAACTCAGACGCCTTTAGATGTTTGCTTTACCATCTAAATATTGTTGTGTTCAATGATGCACTGGCAAGAAATTCAGCCGAGCACGCTGCTCTGAGGGACACCAATGCTGCTTTTTTTAGGAAATTTCTTTGGGCGAGCAGCAAAGATTGGTCTCAGTCATGGGGTGCTGCCAAGAACCATTTGGACATTTTAAAATTCGAGCCACGTCTCGCGGCGGCGACTTGCCCTTCCGCGGGAGGAGGAGCAGCAATGTCAACAAATCCGGACTCTGCACCGACCCAACGGACAGAAAAGTTCCGCGCGTAACACTGGCAACAATCTGAAAAATGCGTCACCCTGAGAAAACGCTTCAATAAAGGCAATAGGAAAAACCTATCAACTTGCGTTACTGATGCTCAGCTTGGCTATTTTTTGGGCTTATCGTTTTTTTTAACATTGTTCGCTTTTAAAACCTGTTTAACCTTTAGTTTGCTCCGTGTAATTTTATTCTAAATATTTTTGACGCGCTTCACGTAACCGAAATATCCCTTAACCTGGTCAAAGCCACATTGATGTTTGGGGAGGAGGAGGATGTGGAGGAGTACAAGTGAAACATTCTTACTGCCCCACATCTATCATGCTGTCTGCCTCTTATAATAGGCAGACGGCAGAGGTAGAGGTGGCCGGCGCGAGAAATGTTGTGGACGCTGAAGTGCTGGTGACAAGATCTCAGTCTACGGTGAAACTTCGCCTGATCTCGCGTTATAATGACGCCTAACAAAGGTGTTAAACAAGTCAGTGCATCACACGAACTTCCATATAAATATGACTAGTTAGAGGGCATGAAATACTCTTCGGTCAACGTTTCACGTTCGTATCGAAACATTCAAAGGAAACCTAAGCTTGAATTTAAAAAAAAACTTCAAGGCCTTCCCTCACTTGTGGTATTGGAAGAACAAACAGTATGTACGTCGGTGTATGGTGACTTATATCAATATGTATTCTTATATGGATATGTACATAAGTGGTATTTTATTTAAATTGCCTAGTCATACCATGTGACCTACTCCTAGCTAGGGATTTTAAGCTGCTCATTGAGTTATTGGAACTTCTTTAGCTACACATAAATTTTAGTGCTTATCATACAACAGTGCGCTATAAGGTAAAAATCCTCATCTTCCTCCACATGGAATACCCCAGAAGCTTGGTAGCTTACTTGGGCACACAAGTACTGAATGCAGTTTACTGTGTCTTTTATAGTTTATTGTAGTTTATTGTGTCTGGTGTAGTTTATTGTAGTTTATTGTATCTTTTGTACTCTACTGTGATTTATCGCGTCGTGCAGTTTACTGGACTATATTGTATCTGAATGTAGTTTATCGTAACTTTCACACATGATTGTTATGCTGTGTCCGGTGTAAATTACTTGAGGTAAAGAAATGTTTCAAGCGTTTCAAATAGCAAAATTTTATCATATGCTTAGGTATAAAAATGAAACATCCAAGGGAAGAGCGGAAAGAAAACTCGTAGAGGCAAGGGCCAGCGTGTTTTGTGGCTTGTATAAAATTGCTCCGATTACATTTCAAATGGAGGAACATAACGCTCTGTGCAAGCTTTTGACTTACTTCGAAAATTAAATAACTGGTTTGGTGAATTCGGAGAAGACTTGAGCATGAAGTTCGAAAATAATTGGTAACTGCGTTGCCTCGGCTACGCAATGCAGGCTTTTCTGGCGCAGTCTCTAAGAAGGAATAAAAATACAATGACTAAAAGGCCGCGTTCAAAATTCACAGTAAAATGATGGAAAAAATTAATTGTTGACCCTGGAATACATTAACCTAGGCTTGATAGTCGAAATACAACCATTTGAAGACTCAGTAATAGAGAAAGTTTCACTAAACGTCAATATAAACAAACTTTTGTGTTGAGGCACTCGAACTGAAACTTCCCAACGCAAGTCTCCAGAACACGGGCAACAAGACCCATTCCCATGCTTTGTGTCCACTGAAAAACATGAAGGTAAACTCGTAAAATCTTAGAGCAGACTCCTCCACGTGTGGCTTACGGAACTTCGAAGTAAAATGTTTAGAAACTGTAGTTGAAACTCTAAGCAATGACAGGATCGCGATCGTTCGATCAAAGCTGAGAGGTAATTTCATTTATTCCGACAACGTTTGTCTTTTCGTTGGACGAAGGACTTCGTGCGACGAGCTCGCTGGCAACTCAGTTGTGGGGTGAATTTTACGGTCAAATTTCACGGAATTGAAGGGAAAATAACGCGAAATGATGCTGCATGGGAACGTCAGGGGGGTCGGAGACTTTCAGAGTCTGGCCTGTCATAGTAGAGTTCATGGCTGAGGCACACCTTCTACGAACTCAGCAGCAATAGCAATTGAAAATTGTGTAATAAGTGAACTGAAATGAAAAATTCCCACTACTCGCAAGTCTGTTTTGTATCACGAAATTGACTTTTAGGGCAGCTTGAAACCAAGATTTCTGGGAACGAAACTATGTATATATGCTCAAGGTCCGTTCACAATGTTTTTTGCTAACCAATAAAACTGAGCCAAATTCCACAAACTGACTCAATAAACAGAGAGTAAAGGCAATAAGCCTCCAGAGGCAGGTCGCTCAGACCGTAACTCTGATCATGGGAGCTTTAAACGTTCGTTGCGGCTTTTTCTGGTCCGCTGAAAGTTTTTTACGAATCAACATTTTGTTTGTACCGTGAGATCTTCTGTGGTCCCGTGCTGGATTGTTTGTTTCAAATAGAGCTACTTTCCTTACTACAGAGCCTGTCTTTTACGTAAAAATTAAAGACTAAGATGAATATGATGATATCCCTCGTTTTTCAAGTTACTTCATTACAAGTTAGAAGAAAATAGTTGTTTTCATTCAACTGAAATAGAGACATCTGTGAAGCGGAAGGATGTAGAAAACAAAACTTTCCAGAATGACTTCATTTAAACACACAAGGCGTGTGGTTGAGCTACGCCGAATAGTTTCACTTACAAATGTTACTTTCTCCCGAAGAAAAATTAATGGTATTTGCAACTTACGCTTTAAATAGGAAAAAGGTCACTTGAAGATGAAGAAATTTTACAAAATGCTCGGTAAAGAAAATTATTAGAACATGGCTACGATGCTGCTGACAAGAGAATAGTTTAAAAGTTTTAACAGTGCAGTGCGTCTTTTCAAACACAACGGAGGCTCGACGCTGTAGAATACTCTGTTATGGTTTTCGTTCATTGTATGTGAACTTGCGCTGAAGCAGTTAATGAATCTGACCCAGAGATGACGGGAAAAATTTCTTTGGGCCCAACAAATTCTCAAATTGACGAGGAAAGCATCAATTGTTCGTACACAATTGGGAAGCGTTGCAGGAACACCAACAATAAGTTCCCTAGCCAAAAAAATAGTCACTTATTATTTTCCGAGTGCCAGTTATTTACTCCGTTCATCAATCGGTTTTCAAATTGTGACTGAAGTTTAAGTTATAGGCATCAGTCAGCGGGCATTAGTCTTCATTCAGAACTGGCGAGGTATAGATTTGTTCCTTAGCTGCTCCACAACGATAAGTAGAAACAAGACGTCTTGGAATGGCAAAAAGGGGCTATTGCATTTGATCGGGCTAAGAGACACCTAGAGATGGAAGGAGCGAAATTCCCTGTGTTTCATGTCACACTGTTTTGTGAGTTGACCAACAGCAGAAACAATCCGGGACATACGGCAATTCAACCCAAAATTGTGATCAGAAAAAAATTCTAACTGATAGGAACCACCACTGAGTGTCCTTAAATATTGACCGGAGTCACTGTGCTTCAAGAAGGGAACAACTGCTAAGCGTCAATGATACCTCTTCTTCTGCTATTTCTGAACGAACTTTTCGTAGGGAACTCCATGAAATGGATATATGAAGCTGTGTGGCTCGTAAACAGCCTATGTTAACCACTGCTCACAAGACCACTCGTTTAAACTGGGCCAAAACACACACCTATTGGACTGTAGAGGAGTGAAAATACTCGCCAGCAATTTGCTGTCCAGTCCACTGCTAGAACCTATAATGTTAAACCTATCATCATAAATGGGGACGTCAGCTTCTAGGAAATGGTCTCTAAGGCTGCTTTATGGAGGGCTCGCAGACACCGTCTCGGTACTGACAGAAATTTTCTTGTGCTCTGCTATGCGCGTCGCAAAGTGGTGAGTCGTTTTTCCGTAATAGGTAGCACTACGCTGCCTACACCTATATTCATAGATGATGCAACTTTTCTAGAGCACCGGCATTCTGTCTATTACGGAAAAAATTACCCTCGGTGAAATTACTGCAAAAAATTATTCTGAGGTCTATTTGTAGAGTTGAGAAATGTAATGTAGTCAGATGAATCACAATTTTGTTTCTATAGCAATGATGCCCTCCGTCGTGTTTATTGAAGACCTCATGAAGCCTTCAACTGTCATTGATTGGCATGATAGTCATCCAGGATATGTTAGGTATTTAGATTAGCCAGCTAAGTGCCCACAAATGAACTCATTAAAAATTTACAGAACCACGTAGAGGTACATATTAGACGTGGAGAAGATTGTTTACGTACTACGGCCGCATTACAAAATCAGTTAATGCAAGGTGGCTTAAAATTAGTAAAGTGTAAATTGGGACCCTTGTAGACTGAATGCCTTTCGGAATTGTCGTCATTATTCATGCTCGTGGAAGTCTTAAACCATATTAGTCGCAAGTTCACCAACTTTTTGTTCGGGAGCTTATTTCTGTTATAGTACGTTTTCTAAAAGTTCAACTAAAATTAAGACACTCTACGAGAATTTAGAAAGATCATGAGGAATATTTATATAGTAATTCAGCCTTTTTTGAACACATAACCAACATAACACATTGCTAATTCGCAACGAGTGACACATGCCGTTGTTGTGCTTGTGGAACTCTATCAACAGTACCGAGCAAAAACATCAGAACGATGATTAGAAAAGTCGAAATATGGTGCAACTTTTACTCCAAAACCCCATTGAATTTGTTTTTATGGGCTCAAAAAGTCATCAATGTTAACTAAATACGTTCAAAATATACCGCTCATTCACTCAATTTTGAAAATGTCATTGCACTAATTCTATAAAACTTGAGAAAAGCAAGTGATCAAAATGATTAAAACGGTTAAAAAAATTGAATTAATTGTAAAAATTATTTAAATGGCAAGATAAATTCTATTTAAATTACCGGGTAAAATTTAAGTTAAGGCTTTTGTACAATCAACATGGCTGCTAAATCAGTGACATCTTTAGAAGAGAGAAAATTTATATTGAAGTTACTTATTGAAAATGAACTTTCGGTTGATAATATTGCATAGACTGCAGGAATGTCGAAGAGTGTTGTTTATAGTATCTTGGCAAACTATAAAGAAAGCACGTCAGGTGAAGCCAAGAAATCTCCAGCAGGCCTAGGAAAACAACAGAAAGAAAAGACCGGTGGAGCTATAAACAAGCCAAAAAATATCGAGTTTTCACGGCAAACGACATTTCGAAAGAAACTTATGAAAAACTATGCATTAATATTTGACGAAACACTGTCGCTCGTAGGCTCAACGGAATCAATATGTTTTGTCGAGTAACTTCTAAGAAACCTTACACACCTGAGACGATCAGAAACGCTTGGTTGAAATTTCTAACTGATCACGTCACGTGGATTGAAGGACAGTGTGACTGTGTTCATTTTGGCGATGAATCTATATTTTAACCTGTTTTGCTTTCCTGTGTGGAGGTTAGTTCGACGCAGTCTTGCAGAACAATAGTCTTCTCAATGCACTAAAATTGGTATTAAGTTTAGAGGAGAGAGCGTCATGATCGTTGACACAATTTTTATTACTGGTACGGGACCTCTTGACAGGTTACACAGAAAAGTAAATCCGGTAGTGTATAAGGAGTTACTCCAAACTGAAGTTTTACTTAACCTGAGAACTGCAATTAAGAAGTTGTGTTTATGCAGGAGAATGCGTCGTGTCACACAGCAAAAGCTTTTAGGTTTTTGAGGAGGAGAATATCATTTTGATGGAATGGCCTGTTCAAAGCCCAGACCTGAATCCCTTTGAAAATGTGTGAAAGATTTTAATTGATCTAAAATCTAAGGCAAAGAACCCAAGATATTTCGATGAACTGCGGAAGATTTTGAAAGAGGAGTGGAGGACAATATTTGTAGATTATCATAAAACTTTAATTCATTCCTATAACCAAATATGCTAGGCTGCGCCTGAAAGTAAATGACTACATGCCATATATTTATTAACATACGCACTATTTTATACCTTGATATGTTATATAAATGAAATGAATGGATTTTTGCGTATCGTTCGGATAATTTTAATCACCTATTTTTCGGAGGTGTTAGCGAATGAGTACTACAACTTTTTTCTAAATTCATTGAACCAACTCTATATGTTTACATTGATGACTTATTTCTCTTTACTAACATATTCCATAATGCTTTGAAATAAGAATTACATCAGATTTCGACTTTTTCTTAACATCGTTCTGATCTTTTTACATGGTGTTTTACTTCCTATCGCTTATAGTTTGGTACTGGCATATATTTTGAACAAAAAAGTACTCACAATCACTCCGTCAAGCAAACATTTGAAACCATTAATTCTTCTGCGAATACGAAACTTGACGTGTTCGTATTCCCATTTAAAAATATGTTTTCTCCAAAAAATTGGAGCCTGGTCTTTCGCTCGTGCCAGCTCACGCAGGGCTGCCTCGCAGCTGTGCTCGTGTGAAGCGAACGTTAGCCAACGCTCCCGAATGTCCCGCAACGCTCGTGCAAGTTTTGGCCATTACATCACGGTCTGGCGAGCATAAACATCAACTCCATTTGAAGATTGCATGTGAAAATTCCGCAATTTTCCTGGGACTAAAGGAGGAAATTTGACTAATTTGCTCGAGCTAAATGAGACCGAGGTTTTGTGTCATGCATATGCAGCTCCCGTGAAGTACTCTTTCAGCTTTAGTTTCAGTTAAAATATACGAACCCTTTATTTTTCCCGAGCGAGAATTCAGAGCTACATATTTTGCGGACTGCAGGGTCGGAGCAGCAATTTCAGAGCAAGACTTCCCCGCACGTCGCGCTTGAGCTTGCATAAGGGCTGGTCACTTCGCTCCTAGAGCCACTGCATAAAATGTGGCCTGTCACAACTTCCAGAGGAAATATCCATAGCGTGTGCAGGTAAGATCTCAGTAAAACACACGTGCATCATATTTAGAAATCTGGTGCTAAAGTTTCCTGTTTTGTTCATCCGTGATGAAACATGTAAATATTGGCGTAGACCTGAACTGTTAAGAAGTATAATTGCAAGACCTGTGCAAACTAGAATAACGCCTCAAATTTTTGCACTGGCTCGCATGACTGAATTTTTCTAATTTCTTATCCATTCTCAGCCTCCGCCAAATACTGTGTACTGACATAATTGTGTGCTAATGGAATTATGAGCCGATGTAACTGAGTACTGATGTAAATGTGAACTGATGCAACGGTGTACTGATGTAACTGTGTACTGATGTGATTTTGTACTGATACAACTGTGTCCTATTATAACTCCGTACTGATGTACCTGTGTACTGATGTAACTGCGTACTGATGTAACTATGTACTAATGTAACTGTGTACTGATGTAACTGTGTACTGATCTACCTGTGTACTTATATAACTTTATACTGATGTTACCATACGGATTTTAAGGTGCACTGACACTTGTAAATCTATACAACATTGTACATCGTATACTCGTGCGCGTTAATTTTTGTCATAAACTCGTTACATACGTACAGGTGCCCACCATGTAGCAGTATGTACTGACGCCTCTATATGTGGACTGATGGTCGCTCGTACGCACCGGGCAGCCTCGAATACGCTCGAATTTTAGGTCTATCGCAAGTATTGTTTATTTTAATTGTGTTTCTCTCATTTACTATTGCGCATATTTCAAACGTACGATGAGCCAGTTTCATAAAAAAAATTCAAAACTGCTTCCCGAGCTCTTCCTTTCCGAAATATGTTTCTCGGTTCACTGTGCCACATCTAATAGAGAAATGGAGTGAAATAGTAATTTCGTGTGTGACGTATCAGATTTTCTGCAACTAAATTTTCTCTCAAATGTTTTATTTCAAAAAATATTATCCATTAAAGGACATCCTGGGTTTAGTCCCCGCAAACTTTCTGGCAAGTTCATTTCGAGCCTCCATATTTATAGCGCTATACAGGTTGAAAATAAAACAGAAGTTCGAGAAGAGAAAAGTTGAGTAGATTTTTCTTACAATGAAGGCCTCCAACGGTCGTCGAATTAACCCATACCTGAATAATGTGTTGTACCTGGTATGGTTATCTAAATCTAATATTTACTTCAGACATAATTATCTAATACAAAAGTCTAAGAGTCATTTCTGCTCAACATTCGAAATAAATACCAAAGTATAGTCTTAAATCGCAAACGTTCGATAACATCTACATCTCCCCTGCGCGCCGGACGATGTACCTCAGGCGAAGGCGTCGCTGAGGCCACTTTTGGTCCTGGTGTGAAAAATTCTACGAAAAAATTGGAACAGCTCACATACCGTGTAAACACTCGGGCGAGGGCAAGAAACAGATGTTACTCACGACAGATCGGTGCTGTTTCGCTGGTGCTTTCATTTTTCCATAAGTACAAGGACCGTGAAATGCGACTTTGGGTTCGGGAAGTGAGAGCGGGCGGAGTGCAAATAAAGTGGAAATTGTGCTGAGCTACTCGCGGGATTTAAAGGGGCCTCGAGGCGGCTTCAAGTTCAGACTTCTAAATTGGAGGAGACGAGCTGGGTGCCTCCCAATGTCTCTATGCAAAAACAGCCAATGGCTTTAAATTGCCACTCTCGACAGCCCTCAACTTTTCCGTAAAATTCTCTTCAGTTTTGGTGCGCATCAAGATGCGCTTTAAAACGAAATGCATTCTCTGTGAATATTGCATTCAAGGCAGAAAATCCTTTCTTGGTTAGAAAATGACGTAAGGAAGCAAAAATGAAGCTCAGCCTACAGAGAAGAGTGTCTGCCGCTCGGTCTCCCTGAAATGTCCTCCATTGCAAATATTTGCCAGGCCTTGTTGTTTGCGTCACATCAAATGCGAGTTCATTACTCACGCGGCCGCCATTGACGCTCCAAAAATAACCATTAATGGCTTTTGTTTTAGGCATCGGGAAAGGACAACAAATCACTTCAACTCGATCCAATTTCCATTCTCGAGAACTTTGCTCAAAAATTTCTTAAACACGAGGCTGGTCATGAACAGCACAGAAAATTGAGCAAATAATATTCTAAAACTGACTATCTGCCGGCATGTTATGCGGCGAGCAGTTCGACGTGTTCTGTCTCTCAAACTTTTTCGGATTTCTCTCGAATTTTCAATATTGAAAACGTGGCAAGTCAATGTTTGAATAATCATATTAAATTTCTTGAACTTTACCGTTTTTGTCAAGAACGGAACGTCTTTAGAGAATTGAGGAGTTTTCATGAAAGAGAACTGTTTTACCATTTGATAAAAACAATTTGGACGATGAAGTTTGTGCTACAAAATAGACGTGATCACTTTAACAAAGTTAACGTTGCAGAGAGCTGGTATATATTTCAACAGTTCGTGAAGCAGAGTTTTACACCGGAGAGAGAGGTTCTTTACTCACTGCCCCTGAGGGTATTTGAGAGGGACTCTTCTCTCAGTTGTAATTTTATCTAAAAATTAAAACTGTATTTTGCGGAGGCTCGGACTGAGAACATCAGGAGTGATCACGAGACTTGTTACCAGTTGGTTACCTCTAACTTTCGTGCAAAAGAACTTATCTCAGCTTCTCCACAGGATGAGCAGAAAGTCCTTACACTAAATGAAAGGCTGAGTTTTACCTGGGTAATTCATACAATGAAACAAAAATTGAACAAAACGTTTATTATGGTATCAGAATTTAATTTGATACATCAGTTTTCAATGTGGTCGCTATTGGCCTGCACAATATCCTCGAGTCTTCGCCGGAAACCTTCAACAGAAGCACGAAGAGTTTCTTGAGGTATTTTGGCACATTTCTCTCAAGTAATTGCTTGAGAGAGTCAACATTGTGGAGAGGAGCGGCGCAAGCCTTGGTTTCCAGCACAGACCAAACGCAAAAGTCCATAGGGCTTAAGTCGGGGGAAGATGGCGGCCACACTGTCTTCCTTCAAAATTTTGGAAAATAACGACGACAATATTATTGAGTTTGGTTTGAAGTATGGGAAGGTACTCCATCTTGTTGAAACGTGAAAACCTCATCTTTGCAGTTCCTTTTCATCTCACAGAGTGCTGGAGTCAATATATCTTCGATATAGCATTTGAAGTTGAAGGGAAATTTCCATGTTTTTATGTGGCAGCAAATACCATCACGAAAAAGATTTTGGTGGCAATAAACAACTCTTATAGAATTTGGAAGGACGTCTGAGATCTTAGCCAACACTCTATCGTTATTAGAATTGATTTCGCCTCAACTGTGAAGAAGTTTCCGTCTGAAAAAAATGACCTCTCCAGCTCGCATGCCATCTTTCAACTGGTTGAAAAGACATTTTGCCCTTTCAAGTCTTTTTGAAAGGAGACAGTACAAGATCACCTTTAACAATATTTCTCATCGAAGTGTTATGCACATGTCTATCTTTAGACATTTGCCGAATTGATCTTTTTGGGTTCCTTCTCACCCTCTGGCAGACTGCCTTAATCACTTTCGTTTAGCGAACGGATCTCGGTCGACCACTTAGCAGGCGATCCTCAGCAGTGCCAAGGTCTTTGAATCTCTTCACAACGTGTTCAACAGTTGATTTGGGGACTCGAAGTAATTTAATGATCTCAGAATTGGTCTCACTCGCGCAGAGAAATCCTAGGATTGCATCTCTATTTCACATTTTGGAAAACAAATACTAAATTTTGAAAATAAACTTGAAAATATATGATAGGTGATGAATCATTTAACATTATAAACGTCATAACCTATCAAGAAGGAGTTCAAAATCATTATTATATACAACTGAAAATTAGTACAAAGGACTTTCTGTTCACCTCGTAGAAGCACGAACAATATGAGTGTTCTGAATTTTTAGTGGCAAATCTGAATAAAAATTGCTCATTTTTTCGTTATTACGTTGAAAAGGTAGTTTTCTATCAAGTTTGCTCAAAGTATTTCCCTTTATTGACAACCAAGCGACAAAATACCGAGAAGAAGCATCACACTTCAAATCGCTGCTTGCCGTGTTCTTGAGGGCGCTTATTTCTCGTAAACGATCAGCTGAAAATCTATTAAAGACTCGGCTTCCGCATCAGCGCGGCGGAAAATTTTTTCAGAACCTACGAAAGGACACCGACCTTCCCTCTCTTTCAGCAATTCACGTGGAGATTGACGGAGAAACTGTTCTATTATTGTCAGTTTCTCCGCAGGATGGTTAGACAAAAATGGATCTCCCCTATGAGATCCTAGAAAAAATGCTGCAGCACTTTCATTGGGAACGAATCAGGTTGTAAAACCTGACAAAAGTATGTTTCGGTACCACTTTTAGAAAGTTGATGACCGCTATTTTTTTAAAGATGATAATTTGGGAAGGAGTTTTACATATTTAGCAACAAAACCCAACCTTTTCGTCTGGGTCTCAGAAGATTAAGTCTGACAACACTACTAACCTTTGTAAAGATATTAATTTGCGAGGCCCTTTTGCCTATTTAGCAACAAAACTTTACCTTCCGTCTGGGTCTCAAGGGATTAAGTCTGACTTCCGTGTGACCAAGCAGCCCGGCACAGCAGCCAGGTAGCGGCAGCGACCAAGCAGCCCGGCACAGCAGCCAGGTAGTGGCAGCTGAAGGTACCCGCTGCGTAATCGCTGTCACGTGTGGGGGACCTGAACACAAATTCCCTCAGGCAATCAAATTAAAAGAAAATTGATTGTCCTCTCGTGTGAACTTTCTCCCAATGTACATACATATCCAGGCGGTCGTGAGTTCTGCTCATTTATGTATCATTGTTCGAATATTAAGCTGATAATTTTCTCGAAAATTTGTTAAACATTAACATATAACAATAGCTTATTCCAAGCTGTGTTTATTTTTCATTCGCTTTCGCGACATCGCTGAATGCGTAATTGATGTTAAATAAAATATTGCTGCATTGCGTTAGCTACATATGATATGTAAGTTGTCCTTAGAGCACAGTGTTGCAGGTGGTGGTGGTGATAACCGTGTTGTAGGTAGTGGTGGTGATAATCGNTGTAGGTTGTGGTGGTGATAACCGTATTGGTGGTGGTGATAACTGTGTTGCAGGGGGTTGCGGCAATGATCGTGTTGCAGATGGTGGTGGTGATAACCGTGTTGCAGGCGGTGGTGGTGATGATCGCGTTGCAAGTGGAAATAGAGATAATGACGCGTTCTCCACGGCACGGAACAATAACGATATCTTATAAGTTTTATTTGCACTTAAGTAGAAGCGAAGAATTCGTTATACGACGGGCAATAGCATCGATCTTTACAAGATACACCTGATATTTCATTATTTTCAATGTGAGGTCAATAACGGTACCACAAGTAAACAGATACTTTTTCGAAAATTGTCTACCGAATATCTCCAGTAAGAAGCAGCGTCTGCAGCTGCGGGATGCAGCGAGCTGGCAGTTTTGTGTTGCATGGACACTTTTACGTTATAGAATTATGTTATAGTTGACGTCGCAATATTCTGAGCGAGAAGCTTCATTAGTTTTCCAGTATACCACTCACATCATTGATATTTAATGTCTCACGTGGGTCTGTAATAAAACATCGCGCGTGTGTTTTTGTTATCTAAGGTCCTACGTGTGCTTTTATTATAAGAGATCACGCGTGTGTCTTTGTAATCCAACATCCCACGTGTGTCTTTGTTATCTAAAATCCCACGTGTACCATTTAACATACCACATGTGTCATTGTCTGACGTCCCACAAACATCATTGGTATCTAACATCCCATGTGTTAATCTCTTACCCGTATCTACGCACACACACACGTGTCTGCTGACTACTCACACAGCCAGTGACAGATTGCTGGTAGCAAGAAATTCTCTAGATGAAAGAATAATTTTTTAGCTCGCGTCGTTGCCAGTTACCAAACCTCAAAGCCGGTATGAATATTTTTACCTTAAATACAAGAGTCAGTAAAATGTCAAGGCGTTTTTGTACGGCTTAAAAACTTTGTTTATATACTCAAATTCTTCATCCAAATCTGTCCGGCCTTCCTGCATGTCGTACGAGTTACATATGAGCCTGCTGAAAAGGGGAAAGAATTCTAATTCAATTTTTTCCCGCTTTCTAGCGTATATGTTTGATTTTTATCTATTTTTCTCATAATCGAGCTTTAAGGTACCATCATCCATCAAAACCACACCATAACATGACTATTCTCCTTCCAACAATCCACTTTGATGCATTTTTCGGACCCGGAACAAAACTGCAGAGCCCAAGACGTGAGAGCGCCGGTCTGTGTTCGGCAGCGCGTCGCAATTAGCAGCCGCTATTCCACTCCAGAGCTCTATTGGTTTAGGCGTCGGTTTGGCGAGGCAGTCCGCCGACTCTCTTCCAATTTTATAGTCCGGAAAACTCCTTAGCAGATCGTGAATATAGTTTCATTTGCCAAAGTTTATCTTATGAAGAAATCTTGTCTATTTTTATTTCAATAGCTCCTCTTCCTTTGGAAAATAAGTTCTCATTGCGTATTGCAAGCGCACAGGAATTTCTACGCAGCATTTTCGGATGAACTGTTGAATACATTTCTGTTTCCAAATCCTGCGTGAGAGATGTCACTTGCCTACTGTTGGTGTAACACGACTTTGCAGCAGACTTTTCTTAGTGTAAAACCAAATTTGTTTCAGTTTACCCGCCTCTCTCGGGGTAAAAGTTTGCCTCCACTTCATTATCCCCATTACCATACGTTGCCTACGTCTTCCAGCACATCTACTTCAATTTTGAAAACCTCTATATTCGTATAGGAAATCAAAGCTTAAATAATGCTTCCCAAAGAGGAAGAAGAAACTTTACTACCAAATCTGCTGGTTTTCTTTCAGGATTTGCTGCTAACTGAGCTTCCAAAGTTGTTTCTTCCTGTTTTGCTCGAATGTTCAACCGTAAATTCCAGCTCCAAAGCTCCTTTCCTAAAGTTTGGGTGCGCTGGCATTCAGCGCGGCTTGTTTTTTCTCTTCAAGCGGTTATACTTCCAATAACAGGCATGATCGAATGCATGTTTAGAGCATTTATTTGTTCCTGCCTGCGCAATTTTGACGATATTACGATTTAGGCAAACGCTCAAACACAAATGCTCTGATTGCCACGAATGTGTGTTGTCAAAACCACTTCGTGAATTTGATACCACTCACGTGTGCATTCTCCTCGAATGATTTTATTTCATGTTTTCACGAACGATCAGACTTCTATAAGAATCGGAAGCGAGGTTTGGACTCAACAGCGCATCACTGATCGATTAGCCTGGACTATTTCACGAGTCGTTTGCATCGACTTGAGGCATCAGAGTATAAGAAAAATCCCCCACCGATGCAAGCTGGGTTGTATTGTTGTCGATTTACTTTCTTTCAGGACGTTATATAGATGCATTTGACTTCAAATTTGAACGTTGAGCGAGTAGCATTTGAACGACTATCAGGAATTGTACAAAACTTATGAGGAGGGACGCCATTGTAAACCTATTCATTACGAGTTATCAGAAGTATACATTCTGTACCCTAAAAGGAAGGTGTGATTCCAAGCTTCCTCGTCATGCGCGTCTTCTACATTTTGCTCCTTCCAGAAACGCTTGTGGCCCTGCGTAAGCACGCGCACTAGCACACGTGTCACAGAAATCCTCGACGTGAGCTGGACAGACCAGCGCTTATGCTCGCGTCCTTGCCTCTCGTTGCATTCGCTCAGTGTAGATGCAGGCATGAAACAAACTCAGCTTTCTGTTTTTTCCATGATCCATTCGTCCGTTTTGAGATGCGTCGCGCTCTTTTTTCTATTTTGATTTACATTGTATAAGTCGATATTTATCACGATGCAGCATCATTCTGACTTGCAATCGATGACAGCTAAGTGCCGTGTGTCTTTTAAGCACCGCCTTGATTATTCCGTATCACTACTTTTGCCGCTTCAAAGAAAGTTTGTGTGCTTCACCTTGTTTTCCCATGCTTTCGTTGTTTTGAGCGAAGCATTCAAATTTTGTTGAGTGCCACATACATAAATGCAGGTCACCCATCGCGAAAGTTCTCATTCTCGCACTCCCATTATTTACGTCCGACTTTCAGCTTCACTTTGTTGATCCAGGTCTCAGCTGTGCCTTCTGTTTGTATCACCCTGCTCAAGTTGCACGTATTTACGTATGATGAGTTCTGTTTTAATGTGCGCAACAGTTTTGTTGCAACATGAACACATAATTTTTATCAAATTTCCTAATCTACGGTCGCCCAACTATACGCAGCAGGTTCGTACCCACATGTGCAGTAGGTTCAATAATATTTTTACTACTCGTGTCGTAGTTAAATTTCAACTTAGTGTCCAACAGTTGTGCTTATTATTTCCTGTAAATTTTCATGCAAATGGTCTTTTAGAATTTAAAACTAATTTTTTTGTTTGTATTTTCAATGGACGCTCCTTTGCATTGAAAGACCTAAACATCAACAAATTTTTCATCGCACCTTCCTCGACTGACGGGAACGTCGTATTCTTCAGGGTAGCAAATGATGTTGAGCATAAATTAATTTCCTAAGAATGTTATTCGTTCATATTATCGTATGAGCATAAAGGCTTCAAGCCCATTAAAATTCCAGAAAGCTTCAAAGACGAAGAATTCTTTTCTTCAATGTAATATAAAACGAAGTGGCAGGGCGGCGAAATTTTACAGCCTGAAGCCTCAGCGAAATTGACTCTGATTGAACTTACAAACAATGGAGAGTTGAAGACTCCATTGAATGCAGACTTAACTTAATCTCAATGAGATGTTAATTTCGGTGTCTGACGTCATAGGACTTGAGCAGAAACCCAAAAAAGGACAACTCTACTCGTTTCTGTTGTCATTTTCTTTTAATTCTATGCTAATGTACCTTCACTTGAGGCAGCCCGTGAGGCTGGAAGACCATCTCTCGGTCTGAACGCCCCTGTGGTACTCGGGTTGAGCTCACAAACTTAACACGATCAGCTCAAGTAAAAAGGATAATTCCAGGCTTCATGAAAAAGGCCTCTGCGAAACATTACCACTGCAACGTACACTGGTTGGATAAAATAGTGGAAACAGTAGCGATTTAAGTTCTATATCTCCGTGAGCTACTATGTTGTACATGTTTATTCCGAATTCATATTGATGACTTACTCTCATTTTCGATAAGTGTATTTGTCTTATTATTCGATTATTTCTCTTTTAATATCCTACTGTTGTAGTACAAAG
>VOMN01069580.1:0-52819 GCA_014899125.1 Orchestia grillus | reverse complement strand
ACTTGTGTTGTGCAGCGCGAGACTTGTGTTGTGCAGCGCGAGACTTGTGATGTGCAGCGCGAGACTTGTGTTGTGCAGCGCGAGACTTGTGATGTGCGGCGCGAGAATTATGTTGTGCGAGGACTTGCAATTATTCAAGGGGTTTTCGAATTAATAATTTTGATATTAAATATTAATTAATATTAATCTTTTAATTCATAAGCAGTTTTGTGAATGAATATTCGCTGCGTCATGAGTGCCCAAGAATACTTCTAGCGGCGCTCGTTCTCAGAAAGATGCCCTTTGCATTTGATGTCTCTGTGACACACGCGTTAGTCCTGACGAGGGGAGGCTGCCTACGTTTACAATGTACGTCAAATCGCCTTAGCCGCTCGATGCATGGAGACTTCGTCTGTTAGCGCACCGCGTTGTGAAATTGTGTATCTTGATGACTCCGAGGAGCTCGCCTTCAAACGAGTTTCCATCTCGCAGCAAAGCCAAAGATAAGAAAAAGAGCTTACCTCTCTTCGAACTCATATTTTTCAGCACATGCTGTAGGAATACCTGAATTTTCAAGTTGTAAAGTACAGTTTCAAGTGCAGTTTTGATTCATCTTCCATTAATTTTTCAGAGACCTTTTTCCTTAATCGTAAGAATCTAGGCTCGGTGTTTTTTCGAATCCACATCTGGTCTCGGGAGGTGAGGATGGCAAAGCCGGTCCCCAAGGAAGACGGGCTGCTGACCAGCCTGCTGCGGTGGCTCGAGAACAACAGGGGCATCATCGTGGTGCTGGTCGTGCTGCCGCTCTCCCTCGTCTTCAGCGCCTTCGTCAGGGTGCGGCAGGCCGCCCTCAGGTGGATGGCCGCGGGGCCTGAGCTGCATGACCAGAGGGTTGTCGCTATTCAGGCGCAGGTGAGGCGGTCGTCTCAGCTTCTACTCGACTTACTGGGTTTGTTTGTTGTTCTCCAGGCTCTGTCTTTGTCTTAGTAATCATTTAATTGATGTCTCAACTTGCCAGGTTAGTTCGTTTTCATCACGGTCTGGGTGTTAGTTACCATTTAATTGATTGTTCAACGTATGTACTAGTTCTAGGCTTGTTGATTTTCTCTAAGGTGTATCAGGGTGTTAGACATCATCTCAACGTGCACTCAACGTTCTGGGTTTGCGTATTGTTCTCTAGGCTCTGTGTGGATGTTGGTTATCATCTAAATTCAACAAGTTGAATGCACACTTTGACGATGACCAAAACGCAGACTAGACTAGACTAGGCACAGACTAGAGAACAATACACATGCCTAG
This sequence comes from Orchestia grillus, assembly GCA_014899125.1. Taxonomy (NCBI): domain Eukaryota; kingdom Metazoa; phylum Arthropoda; class Malacostraca; order Amphipoda; family Talitridae; genus Orchestia; species Orchestia grillus. The sequence continues at coordinate 51,541 of VOMN01069580.1, read as the reverse complement.
AAAGTCGAGTCTGGCAGTCTACACTCCTTATGGTCTGGCAGTGTACACTCCTTGTGAGTAGGGCAGTTTGCACGCCTTGTGAGTCAGGTAGTCTTCACTACTTATTGCAACACTGTATTCTTGTAATTTATTACTGCACTGTATTCTTAGTCTCACTCTGTAGCATTCGGAAAAAGTTCAACCTATTCGTTCAATTTTTGTTAGCAGCGTGTTGTTATACTGTTTTGCATCTTCAGTGTGCGGGTGTAAGGGAAATTCCTATTTGACAAAAGGTAGAATAATTTGAGTGCCGTTGAGAGAGCTGCGAGTGGTGCGGACTATGGAGTGGACGACAGGATCAGTCGCGCTGTATGCGCCACTCAGCCAAGCAAGCGTTCCACAAATTTTTTGCTCTGAGGTATCGCTTCAATGGTATGAGTATGAGTAGTAGTAGTGAAAGCAGCGCTTCANGTCCCGAAGGTCTATCTAAAGCTGAGGTAGCCTAGCGGTGCTCTCCTGGGCTTCAATGGTAAGTTATGCTTCAAGAATATAATGGAATATGGCGCCAGAAACGAGCCAGATGCCCCATGCTTTTGTTTCGACTCACATGCCGCGCCGCCAGCCACCAATCACGCACAAGAAAACGATTAGACGGAAAATTGGAGGGCGGGGCAGATCAAAGAATAGGCAGTATTTCTACCACGTGTGTTTTGTGACCACCATCACTACCACTGGGCACTCCAACTCTACGTAGGGGAAAGAGAGTAAACGAAAATAAAACAGTCACAATCACAGTTATCAACTCTTACGCACAGGCATCAGAACGTTTTGGTATAAGAAAGTGAACGTTTTATAATTCTGAGATCGTATCATTTACTAAACTTATCTTTCCAGAGGGAGAGAGGAACAAAGCTTTTGTGTTTTTGCTCAATAAATTATCTTTGTTACATAGGTCTCAGGTTAGGGCGTAAGAAGCATTTACTTAGGTCTAGGTTCACCGACCTCCAAACATGCGTACAGTATGCTTCTTCTTAGATTACATGTGTTCGAACTATTTTCATTGTTGTGCAGATGTACGTATCTTTACTCAATGTGCAATGTTCGTGCAGGTGAGGCGGTGGGCACAGAAGAAGGCGCCAGAACGCAAGCTTCTCTGCACAGCCAGGCCCAACTGGCAGTCTCTCTCGACCACTTTCTTCAGGAAGGTACGCGTTCAGCTCTTCTTAAGTGCGCTTTTCCGATTGATTCCGACTTCATAGCTTCAAATTTCAGACGGAAAACTAAGAGAAACTTTTTTCTAATTATATTCACATATGCAAAAGTCACACAAATATGAGTGTTGAAGAGTGACTGTGATATTTCTTACAGCCACGTCAGAAAATTTAGGATTATATGCGTCTATTGGTTTCGCGTACCGTGACATTGCAGTTCTGTTCACAGGCGACTGGAGTTACTACAGAGGAGTAACTCCAGTAAATCCAGTCCTCTGGAGTTACTCCGTTAAGAAACAACTAGAATTACTCCTCTCACCTCAAATGCTTGTGAAAAAAAACAGAAGAACCGCGCCTTTTGTAATTAAAATAGCAAGAAATAATGTAGCCAAACTAAAAATGCTTCATGAAAATGAATGAACTTCGTTGTATGCCCAGGACCTGTGCCATAAAATCTCTCTGCCGCTGTACAACATCCTGGCCCTGGACGAGGCGGCACTGCTGCTGAGGGTGGAACCTCTGGTGACGGTGGGGCAGGTGACGGAGTACCTCGTGCCCCGGGGGTACACCCTCGCCGTGTGCCTTGAGGTCGCCGAGGCCACGCTGGGGGGCCTCGCTATGGGGGTCGGCATGACTACTTACTCCCACAAGGTGCTGATGTGGCCGTGGGGGGTGGTGATGCTGTTATGAAAGGTGCTGACGGTGCTGATGTGGCCGTGGGGGGTGCTGATGTTGTTATGAAAGGTGCTGACGGTGCTGATGTGGCCGTGGGGGGTGCTGATGTTGTTATGAAAAGTGCTGACAGTGCTGATGTGGCCTTCGGTGGTGCTGATGTTGTTATGAAAGGTGCTGACGGTGCTGATATTGCCGCGGATGGGACTTATGTATTGCTATGAAAGGTGCTGACGGTGTTAATGTTCTTGTGATTGTTGCTGATGATGCTATGAGGGGTGCTGACAGTGCTAATATAAATACCATAAGTAGTAATAACTTACATCAATACCGACCAAGTCATTAGTCCTCCAGAGCTACACCGGGGCCGAACGGCTCGCTCAGAGTGCTGCCAGGACCAACTGCTGAGCACGGCTCCTGGCCGTCGCCTACTGACGTATCACAAACGTTGCGCGCAATATGTGAAGGAAGATAAAGTCACTGGACTTTGATCCTTGCATTTTCCAGCAGTCCATTTCGTTGTATTACTCTGTTTCATCCACGGCAGTTGGTAGCGTGTACTTGTGGCCCCTCAGGGGGATGCGCTGAAGGGGATTGTGCTTTAGCGATTGCGACCCTCGAGGGATAGGTGAGATTCTTGAACCCCGAGCTATTCTCTGAATGCAACTGCAATCCAGTGAAAAGGAAGTAATGGAATGGGTGGGAAGTTTTTAGTAGACCGTCATGTTCTTGCAACTACACAAAAGAATGTAACTTCATTCCAACGAAGTTAACATACATGCACCGCTATGGATTTTAATTACTGCGCAATTACTGACCAGGCAACCGAGTACCGCGACCAATGTAAGGTTTTATGTTCTTCTCCTGAAGGAAGCACTTCGTGACCGCACACTTGATGCACTTCAGCTTAGCGTTTCCCCCCTTCCCCCAGAATCGCACATCGGGTAGAGTACATTTGGCCACCCCGCATCCCTGCGCACATGTGTGCATGGTCTCGTAACCGAAAGTTATGACGTATAAATTATTCATCATTTTTCAAATCCAGTGTAATTTATCATCAATGCGTATGACGAACGACATTAACTTATTTATTTCTTCATTAGTTTTGGGGTGTTTAATAAAATATTCGGTAGCACGACACTTAATGAATGCTCGATCATCGATCAAAGAATGCAAAATGCACCATATATTGAAAATCCTAATGTTTCTCAATGTAGGGTGCTCTCAAAGCCTAGCAGCTTATTTGGGTCCACAAATAGTGAACCTCCTGAACCTAGTTTACGATTTATCACTTTATTATTGATTGCAATACTGTGTCCGATAAAAATGACTTGTGGTAAATGAAGGTTTCAAATGTTTCACTACTCCGTCGACGTCACTGAGCTCGATACTGACACGCTGGTGTGTGTCAGGTGGGGCTGTACCAGGAGAGCGTGGTGAGCTACGACATGGTGCTGGGTGACGGTTCTCTGGTGACGGCCTCTGCCTCCAACCAGCACAGCGACCTCTTCTACGCCCTGCCCTGGTCACACGGCACCCTCGGCTTCCTCGTAGCTCTGCAGCTCAAAATTATCAAAATTAAGGTGGGTGTTCTCTCTTTTTCTCTTCGCTGCCCGTCCTGAAGTGAGGCATCGTTCGACTCTTGGAGGCACTGCCTAGGGTTAGATTTTTTCGGCTGAATAGGCGAAGTGTGGCGCACATGTTCAAAACACAGTAATAGATGCAATTTATAAAAAGTTGTATTTGCCAAGACGAGCAATGTTCAGGTTCGTACAGGCCTATGCTGGTGCAAGAGAAGTATTGCAGCATTTTGTCTTAGTGGCGCTCCATACAGTCCTGTCCAAAATTAGGGAATCAATATTAAAACTGTTCAACTTAACAAATATCACCTCAAATTTTCTGAAATTTTTTCTTAGTGTAAACATGTACGGTACTTAAATTTCTATCAAATTTCCAAGTTATCAAAAGTAGGACAATATAGGTAAAAAACTTTTTTTTATTTATCTGTGTCCAAAATTAAGGAATGAAATTAATTTTTTAATTCAACACGGAGGTAAAAGAGAACACAAATGGTTATTTTCAATATTTGTCACTGGAACCCTTATTTTCAATCCCTGCTGCGCATCTACGCATGCAGGATTGCTCAAAAATCACCACGCTCCGGCGGATTCCGCAACCCTTACCTCAGCAGCGGGCTCAGGTACTCATACGGGTACCTAGGGCACCACACATTCATTGTTCGCCCGGCTCTCGCCTCTGGAACGAACATCGCGGTTACTCTCGATACATGAGAGCTTTGGGTCAGACCCTCCCCACCTTACTTGAGGATTGGGCCCCAGCCGACCCAACCCGCTCATCTGATCGCTCTCACTTACCGTCAAGCCGTTGAGCTACACTCTGGAACGACATACCTAGGCCCTTGTGCCCAGGAATTANGAACGACATACCTAGATCCTTGTGTCCAGGGATTAGACTCCCTCGTTTGGACAATTGACCGAGCAAGCTGTGTCCGGTCCCCATCCGTCCCAGAGCACCAGCTACTCCTGGGATTTTTCTCCTCGAATACATCCTGCCCGAGAGTCAAGTCAGCGATACCGCTTGGCCTCTTTCTATCCTTATCCTGCTAGCTTCAGCTAGCCCCCATTCGACCTTCGGTTACCCGTTGTTCTTACGCTCTGGTTCTCACCACACAGTGGCTGCCACTGTCCGTACCCGCGGGAGAAGGGGCTTCTCCTGTGTGTTGCGCGCACACGGAAATTCCAGTTAACATCTATGGGCAGTGCGCTGGATAGCGATGTTTGTGAGCTCTAGTGAGAAATATGACAGAGCCCGTTGATATCACCTTGGTCGGTAGGCACGCTCACATTCTTCCAATCCCCCGCTTGAACATGCCTTCCCGTACTTCAGTAGCGCGTAACCCCTTGTGGGTTACCACAACCCCTTTTAGGGTTGATTCATCTCGCAGTTTACTCTGGGACACCTCTCACGAGCTACCCCTCTTCACACCAGATCCGACCACGGATCTTTACCGGGGCTCCAGGTTACGGTACTCCTTCCCGCTTACTTCCAAGCAGCCTAGAGCCCTCGTGGCTCTATTTTCGGCTCACCATTTTGAACACACTCAGCGAACTTCCGTAGCACGCCACGTTGGACCCTGACCCCAGACTACCACGGTTCGGGTCCTCTGTTTCGCTCAAGTCACGTATGTGACCACCTAGAGCCCAGTACAGGAGAGTTTGCACTCCACATCCACCTTTTTATGGCTCTCTCATCATCGTCTAGAGTCCTAGACCATCCTCCCTCCTCCACGGGCGCAGAATACTTCTTCCGTCCTTCTTAATGCGGACTCAGGTCTCAGACGCAGCGCGGCTCTCCACCTTATATACACTGCGGGCCTGGCCGGGCAGTGTTGCCACCTCCGCCGGAGGCGAAATTTCTGAAACAAAAATTCTTGAAAATTAAAAAAATTATTGATTTCAACATTTTGCCCGTTAGGGACCTCGATTGACACGCGTGCCTAGTGTACCCTACGGGTACCAGAAGCAACGGTGACGCTCTTCCACTTTACAGGAAAATAGAAACTATTTCGTTCTTCAATTGATTATATTTTCATTTTAATGATTATTTCGCGTTGTGACTTATAACAATTATTTATAGCTTATTATTTGCTGTAATAAATATTGTTACCATAACTTGTGACTTACCTGTGTTTGGGGTGTAATTTTAAAATTCATTATTTTGTTGTACTGGTTGATAAGGTTAGCATCCTAACTTGTTATGTGTAAAGCCCTAGAGTGTTAATCACAAAATTTAAACAGTAAGCATTTACCAAAGAGTTCCTCATGTGCATGATTCTTTTGTTAATATTGTAAACTACTTCTCAATTTTCAGGTTATAGAAATTGTGCTGTTAAATAACTTCATTTCAAAGGTGTAACACATATTTTAGTTAATCTATTGTTTTGCAGATACTAGTAAACATATTGCAGAGTTTGTTAAAAATACATTTAGAGAATTATTCACATATTATTGCAGTTTACCTCTGCAGGGGATATAAGATAGGGCATGGGCAATAGGATTAGGGTAAAGAGGTTTGTCTATCCTATACTATGTGGACTGGCATGCCCAAGAGACACTGTTAGAGCTGTTAGGATACCTCAGCCTTAGCTAGGCTTTCAGGATTTCTATCTTTCATGCCCACATTGCTTTTTTACATTTTTATAACTTTTTAGCTGATGATTCTTTATCATGTTTTCTTCTTTCATAACTTGCCATTTCTATGTGCATAGGATCTTGCAAGGGAACACATCTTATGTGTAGATTCTGCATTCTCCTAAGTCCTTATTAAATGATCCCTTCTCCTTTTGGCCAAGATATTCCAAGTTACTGAAGTACTGTTGTCCTTACTACTTCTATTAGTGCAGTTTACTCATCATATACATACAAAATTAGCATATTTGTAGCTACTGAACTTAATTTGTATTTATGATTGTTCCCTTAATACGTTAGATGTCTGTCCTCAGCAACAGTGCTTTAAAATAGGGGCTGGATATCAATTATTTCCAAATTCCTTTGCAAATACTTTGAGTATGTTTTTCGTTCTATTTGTTTTGTTCAATACGTATTATGAGCATCATGAATAGTTGGTAAAATATTTACAGATTGATAGGTTTGTGCATTGAAAGTGATGTTTTTTGCATGTTCTGAAGAAAGGTTTAAACTATAGAAATTTGGTATTTTTAGGCATACTACCTGAGGGTAAGTGAATGTTTATGTTTGATCAGAATTAGGGGTTCAGTAATTTTATGAACCATGTCTGTCCATCCAGATTTATTTTTAATGGATAGACACCGATCCCTAAATTCGTTTTTTATGTCCATGACGCACATAAGCTTAAGAGATGGAATATGATAGAGGGTGACACATATCTTGCATTTTGCTATTGGAATAATTGTCAGTGAAAAGCTTTTTGTGATGTTTCTTTTAATCATTATGTTTGAGCTAAAGTTCAATTTTCTAGTTATTGAAGTAACTTTAATTATTACTTTTCAGAGATCGTATCAGCCGAGGCATTTACCATAACCTCCAACCTTCTGGAAAACTGAAGATCTCTTCAGAACTTGTGAGTGCATATGGTACTTCTGTTTGTTTGCCTTTTGTTTGTGAATTATGAAAGAAATCTGTGGTTGTCCAATTTACTTCTTTGAAAAGTCCATATCTCTAATTTGAGTTTCTTGCAAAAACTCCATTACTATTCACTGCTTCAGATGGTGGCCATGTGCTATTTTTATTTATATTTTTTGTAAGGGTGAGGGGATTCCTCTGATGTGTTGTTCCTCAAGTTAAATCTTACCCAGTTGCTTCTCAAAATTTTTGGCTACCTATTTGAATTCTACAAAATAAATCTACAGTAATACTTCATAATACAATGACTCACTAAGAAAGTCTTACTTCAGTTGAATTTTTTATTATAGTTTATTGAATATTGCATTATTTGTTTTCAACGTGTTCTACAACCTATATTAAGTTATTCCTTTCGTATTTACTTTCGCAATTTTAATACAGTTCTTTGTTACGACACCCTGTATTTATTAACTTGCTCTAACATTTAATTTTTTCTTCATTAAAATACAAAATCATTTTGAATTCCAAAATTTTTAAAAGCCATTTATGGATTTGTTGAATGAGAAAATATCATCTGGGACTGAGAGAAAATATTTTCATATTTTATTTCATGTATAAATTTCATACCTCTACTTATCATTTAATGAAGTAAATAATAAACAAATCCCTAGGTTATATTGAAAGTGAAGAAATTTTTATTCAAAATGTATCACATGTTCTGTAAAATTCCTGTTTAATTATTTTCATTGTATAAAGTACTGTTCCATGAATACTACCAATTACAATAAATTTCACTATTTCCTTCAACATCTTCCTCTCGTATTCAAATTTGTGTAAAATATTTTTTCGCCCTGAAGTAACATCACTGATAAATTTAACAATGGGTACCATCAGGAAGCATAGGATTAGTTGAATTTCTTTGTGTTGGCTTTGGTTGCCCTAATATTGTATTTAAATTTTGCATATAAAGTCATTTTATATTTTTACCAAATTGTAATCTCATTTCATTGTTCTATTTCAGCAAGTAGAGTTCACAGCAGATGATCTGCGGGATTTGGGTGAGATTGGGCGTGGTAGCTTTGGCACCGTCAACAAGATGGTGCACCGCAAAACCAACACCATCATGGCTGTAAAGAGGATCAGGTAACTACTTCTTTCTCGACCAGCTTTGTGAGTTGAATGCTATCACAAGTGTGTTTGTATCAGGTGGTAATAGTGAATGAGCAGGCAAATGTTTTAAACTGGATTTCGTCTGGCATATCTTGAGAATCAAGTGCTTTTTTGGAGATAGCGCAACTTTAAGGACTATTTGATGAATATTGTTATAGTCTGTCTTTGTCAATGCAAAAAAAAAATTGATGCTTTCCTAGCTGTCCAGCAGGATGGATTAGAAGTATGGGTTGTATAAACTTGTGAGTTCAGTTAGGCCCAATACCTTTAAAAGCAAGAGTAAAGATCAGTGTGACTGGCCTCTTCTGTTCTTCTCATTTCACCATTTTGCTTTGTTATACGTGTACACTGCTGCATTTTACAAGCAGTAGTGGGCTGTAGACTCTGAAATTTAATGCTCATATGGTAATTTTTGAACAAAATCTTAATACCTAATTTTGATTATTGTTAAATAAGCAGACATGAGAGCTAATCTCTAAATGTAATAGTTCTATAGTACAATAATATCATTGAATATTGCACTTGCACATGAATGTAATTTGTCTGTTTGCTCTTCTTGATTATATTTAATTGAAAGGAAAATATTTCTGTTATGGGTGATTCTTCATTAAACCTTATGTGTTCATACTCACACTGAAGTCATAACACTGAATACTGCCAAGCTTGTGAATTGTTTGAGTATTGTATTCAATATGTCAAGATTTACAGTGCTCAACTAAAGTTTACTCCGGGTGAGCAGGGGCAGACTAAACTTATGTTTAACAAAGAGTGGTGTAGTTGAGTGATTCAATTCAGTTAGAACTTGGCGCCGCCTGCAGCACGTCACTATGTCCATGGTTACAAATTTCACCAGCCAGGCACTTGCTCAGTCAACCTGTGTCGTTTTAGCCGCGATTGTGCTGCTTTGTTCTGCTGCCTGACTCTATTTTGTGACTTGATTTGTCGTACTCTGAAAGTGTTTTTGGCCTTATTATGGAGAAAGCAAGGCAGTTATTCACTGAAACTATTTCTCAGACTATTGCTCTTAAGCTTGCTGGTAAGCAAACCAAGGAGATAGCCGACCAACTTAAAATAAGTGATAATGTTGTGAGTTGTTACATTGCCGGGTATTGGGAGGCAGGGTGTGACGCCATAACAACTCAGAAAAAGTGGTCTAGTAGACTTTTTAAGACCTCTAGACGTGTTGATAATGTTGTTAATGAAGACCTAGAGAAGGATAATAAATGGTGGTGCACCATGCACCCAGAGCAAACTTTTTTCGAGCACTGTAGTTATGCACGGAACTTCAAATGGGTTTTGGTTGCCTAGATTTCAAGTAAGTCTGGTTTGTATCATCTTGTTTCCTCTTCATTGGTTAAACTTTCGGTTTAGTGAAAGAATTTTGCAGCTACCCTTTGTTTTCCTTAAGGCACTTGCATCCATAAGATTGCGCAGAGCCTTCTTTTCACATACTGTGGGGACTTAGTAATTCTTGAGGAAGTGTAAATTTCTAAGTTTCTATGGAGAGTGGTGTACCATCAATGTATTGTAATTGTCTTTACTGGGGATGTGGCATAGCACTGTGGGACTGTCGCCCACCCACCTGCACCAGGGACACCAATGCCACCTGAACATTGTGTTTCAGATTTCAGTTCAGACATATGTTGGTATTAATTTTGTCATTTTTTTTCTACTCAATGGGAGAGTAAGCAGTGCGCCACATCAGTTACCTTATACCTAAATGCAATCTGTTCTGTGTCTACGCTCTCATCTTCTATATTTTTGTCCTAGTTAGAGGATCATCATTGCTGGTTTTTGTTCTACTTTTTGACTTAGTGAATTTATTTTCTCAATGCAATAAAGGTTATAATGTTAACAAGAGGCTGAAATTTCTTAGAATTCTCATGGTGATAATATTATTTAAACATATGCATCAGTCATCTTAGAAAGTGCAATATATAATTGAGATTACTGTAGAGAAATTAGCTACTACCTGCAACCTCTCAGCAGCTTTGACATTTATTTTCACCTTTTATATGTCAAAGAATAAAGACAATTATAAGTTGATAGAATTTCATCTGACGATTGGAGAAAGATAATCCACTTGTTCGTTGAAGTATTAATCTATCATTTATTTATTGAGAGAGATGATAGGTACATACCACAAGAGAGAGAGGTACATAAAAATTTAGTAGAAATGTCGAATAACATTTTTTTAATTGCATTTTGAGTCAAAATGTGTAATACTAGTAAGGATATATTCAAATGGAGGCACTCATAATAGTGCTAGGAAGATTTTTGGTAGGAATGCGGTGTGTAATATCTTACATATGTCTCCAGTCTAATCTCCTTTTCAGATTCAAATTGCCCTGTAATTACAGTGTGAGTCTCTGTCAGTGCTAGCTGTAGCCTCATTGTCTCAATATTACCTCAGTATCTCTCACAGCATGTAACTTCTCGTGGGGTATTTTCAAGATGGAAGACTTACGATAATGTGTGCCTTGAGTGAAGGAATTTGCAGCACTCTCTAGACATGTAATAAATTATCATAGTCAGCTAATTTTTGGAACTCTGTATTCATCGTATGTTCCTACCTTACTCTACCCAACGCATAATTGGCAACATTAGTGCTGTTCTGTGAATATTTGTTGATTTAAGGTAGACTTTGTTCTTTTTTCCCCATTTCATTCTATCATGGAGAAGATAGCAGTATGTATGGCTGAACTGCACGAGTGTCATGTGGTTTGTTTCTATTTCATTGCTTTAAGAATTTGTACCTTGACATACCTTCCGTTACTCAAAAGCATTATGTTAAACCCGTACCGTACCAGGTGTTTACCTAATCTACTTTTGTTCTCTCCATTAGTAGCTTGACATTTCTTAATTCTTATAACATTATTTGTAATTAATTATTCAATCCGTTATTCCCTTTTACATTCAATGGTTTAGTTATGAAATTTGACTGAATATCCACAGATTTTAGTTTCGATGAATACCTTGATTGTCCATGTTTGTGGTGCTTAGAAAATATGTTTCGATAGTTTTATATGATTTCTTTTATGTGAATCCTTTTACTGTAATTGTGCCTTCTTACTGCTGTCCCTCATAGTTTATTAATATCACTTGTGTACCTTACACCTGCTTATGCTTTCTGGTGTCACCTCAAGTGTTGTTGTCATTGTGTTTTGCCTTTAATACTCGTTCTCGTGCAATGAGTGATGGTGGCCAAATTCAAATTTTCTGAGTGACGCTTCTCCTTAGCCCTGGAGTAGTAACCGCAGGCTTCTCGTACCCCATGGTCTGCCTGACATTTACTTCCTAAGGACTCATCTTTGATTTTACTACCTAGCATCAGCAGCAATGAAGTGACACATTCCCAAACGAAAACCTTGCATCCAACTGAGTTTACATTGTGTGATATTCTAATCAAGAGCAATAAGGACCTCTAATGTGCAATCTCTGTGCATAGGCCATTTATTGCTTTTGAACACCATGTGTAATAATTATTTATGCTCTGGGCAGGTCAACAGTCGATGAAAAAGAGCAAAAGCAGCTGCTGATGGACCTGGATGTTGTCATGCGCAGCAACGACTGCCCTTGTATCGTGCAGTTCTACGGTGCTATATTCAAAGAGGTGACAAACATACAAACTTCACGAGAACTTTCAGGTCTTCTCGTATAGTGTTTTGATTGTTCGATTCAATCATATCTCTATAGGCATTGCTGATACAAATTAGAAGAAAAAACTTTTTCTTGCACTATAACTTAATGATGATAGAAAAAGGTTAATTAAAAACATTGTAACATAGTCTTTTTGAGCACTAGGCTCGTTTTCAACAAGAATCTATTTGATACACACATTTTTATTAGTAAATTGATGTGGGAGACATAGAATGAAAGAAAGGCATAGTAAAATAAAATGTGAAAGTAGTGAAATACTAGAATATAACAGGATAAACAAAAATAGTTGATTTTTTTTAATTGCAACCATCTAATACCTATCCATTAAAAATGGTCAACTGCTGAACTACAATTTTTCAATAATGTATTAACAATTTTTTCTTTGTTTTTTTCATTTTTTATTACCTTTTTACTTCGTTTTAAGTCACTTTTGTCCGTCTTTGCATTCCGTATGAATGTAGTAAAAGTGTGTGTATAGTATTGTGCAGATGCTTGTTGAAAATGAGCAAGTACTCCAAATGTTGACCTTACAATGTTTTTAAGATATTTTCCTGTTTTTACCATCTTCATCATTAATTTATTGGAAATTATCATCGTTGGGCCTAGGTTGTATCAGGTCGTCTTAGGGGTCTTTTCTCAACCGAGAGGTGTTTTTGTGTTATTCAGTGTTGACCTTAAAACTCACACTTCGCTCATCAACAATCCAGCCTTTTCACTTGTGTCTGGTGCCGTGGTGCGCTGGTGGGCTGTTGTATTTTGTGCCTGACCCAGAAACGTGCGATGATGAAGATACAAAGAAGTTACTTATGAGTTACGCTCCATTATGGTTACCTCGCTTTAGTTGAGAGTGAGATTAAGCTGTGAGCAAATATTTTATAGTATCCTTGGTTTATGTATTGAAATTACTTGAGGTAATTTTTAGCAGGTGCATAAAAGGTACTTTGGGCTTGTGGTGAACCAACGTTATGGGGTAAGAAGTTGACTCTAAAATGCGAATCTTATGATAGTTAAATAGCTATGTCCCCATTAACTGGTTTACGATCATCACACAAGTTCACGACCCCAAATTGTGTTTGGAGGTACTTCAAGAATATTATCTATTCGCTATGTTTTTGTGATTGTGCTTGTTCTCAATAAAAAATTTCTGCTTTTCCCATTTTCTTCTGGCCTGGAGTGGTCGTCTAATTTGGTGTACAGGTTCCATCAAAGTATCCCACTGTGCTACTGTTGTCAATCTCGACCCTTCGTTCTATTACTGCTTATGTACTGTACATTTTTAACCTTGAAAGCGTTCTTAAAGATTCACTGCGTCTCGATAGAGCCATTTTGACAGTTCTGAAACCTTGTGCGTAAATCTACTTGGACAAGCAGTGAATAACATTGCGAAACCTGTTGTGTTACGCTTACAGTTTCGCTGCTGCTGGAGGCATAGGGTGTAATGAGTACACAAGCGGCTGTCATAACTATCTAATAGTGTTCTTAGTGAAAATGTTTTATTACTTTATTTGTATTCCTTGTGCAGGGCGACTGCTGGATATGCATGGAGCTCATGGACACATCACTTGACAAGTTTTATAAATTTATTTATGAAACTTTGGGTGATCGGATGCCGGAGAACATTTTAGGGAAGATTACTGTTGTGGTGAGTAGAATTTGCAGCTCTTGGGTTGTGATTGTGTAGGGATTTTTTTCTGGTGATGCATGCAGTATGACAAAGTCCAGCTCTGTTGGTTATCTGCTAAAGTTTTAACTGCCTTCAAGAGACTGTAGAATCTCTACAAACTATAATCTGAGGTTACTATATGGTCGTGCTACTGCAAGCAGCCTCTTGATCAGTCCGTTGCACATTGATCTCAGCTTAGGGTCGAAATATGTTTTGTGAGTAATGCGTTTGGAGATAATAAACTATGAGTTCCTGATTAAAAAAAAGGATATAATCTAACTTAATGTTTCTTCAGTAGTCTTTGTTCGGTTGTGAATTATTATTTCATATTTCTCCTTTCATTCAGTATTATCTTTGTGCCCGTGATAAGCATAAGTTCTTTAAGATTGAAGCATCTACTGCAAGCTAGATTTTTTAATGATCTGGCTATAAAACGTAAATATTGAATATTCACAATAGCAATTACTTGTTTTTTTTGCTTCCATCTTTGATCCTCAGTAAGTATGTGAAACGCTGCTACTTTAGTGCTCACAATGTGAGTGCATTTGTATTGCTGCAGACTCTGACGGCCCTCAACTATCTGAAGGAGAAGCTCAAGATAATACACAGGGACGTGAAGCCCTCGAACATCTTGCTGGACCGCCGCGGCAACATGAAGCTCTGCGACTTCGGCATCTCAGGACAGCTGGTGGACTCCATTGCCAAGACGCGAGATGCGGGCTGTCGACCTTACATGGCGGTCAGTGCCTCTTCCTCTCAAGACTGCAGTACTTCCAAAATGACATTCATTCCATAAATTACTATATTTGATTGCTGGCCTGCATTACAAATTGTGGTCCATGAGTAATGCTTTTCAGGCATATTACATGTCATGTTCGACTCGTTTTAGATGAGCGTTTGGTTACTCTGTCCAATCTATCCATGGAAGAGTACGCTAATTTAGTAATTCAACGGTTGAATTTTATTATGTATCCTCAGAAGTACTTGAGAACGTTTAGGACTGAGCGGCTGTGCAATGAAGGGATTGGAGAGAGCTTTGACAGCCATGTAAAAGTTTTGGCTAGTAGGCATTTGTTTGACAAGATTTTCTAGTTAAGTTGGGCACTGATTGAGTGCAATTTAACTGTTGAACTTCAATGCACACAAAACGGATGCGCTAGTCTATCCAATCTGAGATTGATGTGTGATCATATTGAGTGGCGAAGGTACCCATTTACGGCTCTTTTGGAATGTTAGATCCTTATCTCTTGCAGTTACTGTAATAGTTAGTGTAGTAGTCCGCATAGGATTTCCGAGATCAAGGTGAGAAGAATGAGCACGCCTGAAGCAGCCGTAGATTCATCCGTGCGTCCCTAAAGTTTAGTTGGCAAAGTGTCTGTAGGAATATAAAAAAGAAAAATTAGGATGATGATGAAGGCGAGAAAAAAGATGCGCAATGGCTACGTGAGGAGACTAAGTGTATGTGCATTAGGTATTTTCTCTTGACGAAGTGTGTAAAAGGCATTTAGGAACAGGAAATATTATTTTCTGCTCCTTCATTGTACTCCTACTAGACTTGTTACTTAATATAATTCATTAGGCAGTAGTTGTGTGATAGCATCAGTTGGTGTCGAGTGAATAAAACGTCGCCTGAAGCAGCAAACAGTTATTTTACAACTGATGAAGTGTGTGTGTGTGTAAGACAGTTAGGTTACCTCGGCTATAAATAAGCCTTCGGGACTTCGGCCTTTCGTGTCCATATTACTTCTTTCAGTTTTCATATCATCGTTACCTCCTCTTTATCTTCTTTTCCACTTCATTCTAAATTTATTCTTTCTGTGTGCAGGGGATCCTGTGTGGAACACACCTTGTGCATATATTTCCTGTTCTTTACAGTTCATACTAAGTGGTCCCTTCTCTCTCGGTGCGACATAGTCTGAGTCACTGAAGTGCTGCAGTCTGAACCACCTCCACTAGTACTGTATTTGTTCTTGAATGAATGGTATTTCCCCGCCGGAGACGGACGTGACTACCCTCCCCGATGGTCTGACGGCCCCTGAGTACGATTCCAAACCTGTACATTAGTTTATACACGGTCTTTTTCCTTAGTATTCGAGTATGATGAAGGGGACTTGATTGGAAGTAGGAAAGAACACATACAAGAACATGTTGGGAACGAGATATTTGCTAAATTTAGTGCAATGGTATGGATGAATGGGATACGAAATGAAGTACAAAACAGTACGATTGTAAAGTCTGCTGGGGTTGTTTTTAGACTTTATAAGTTTTAGAGTTGTTGGCCTAACGGGGAGAATGAGCAGGAGGATCTATTTTATTTATTTAGTCTAAAGTTTTTAGATGAAGCTCTGAATGAAGAGCGAAACAAAATATCTATTTTAATGCTCGTATTCTCGCGTGAAGGTGAACAAAACTACTACCGTGTTTCATAATGCAAGATATTATTCATTAACTAAAGTTGCAAAGTCGTGAATGATTGATGTTATATTAACAGCAACATTAATTCGTAGCCGGAGCGCATCGACCCAGCGCGTGCCCCAGGGTACGACGTGCGGTCGGACGTGTGGTCGCTGGGCATCACCCTCATGGAACTGGCGACGGGCAGCTTCCCTTACCCCAAGTGGAACTCGGTGTTCGAGCAACTGACGCAGGTGGTGCAGGGCGACCCGCCGCGACTCACCAACTCGGAAAATGGCAACACTTTCACGCACGAGTTCGTTGATTTTGTCAATACATGGTGAGTGTTCGTGTTCGGCGCAGCAGTTAAAAGGGTTTGATTTATGTGGCTTAGTAATATGTGGCGTATTTATTGCTGTTTTTCTAATACCTTAGGTGAAAAAAATAGGCAAATCATCCAAAAACTTCTTGTCGACAAATATCTCCCTTGTGGATTTGAAAATTAAGCATTTTGTTTTCACAAATTGAGTACACGGGACTGCAGTCCATGGAAATGAGGCCCTTACTGTTGCGAAGTGTTCATTTGTAGGGTGAGGTGTGTGTATTTGTCATGTATAAGTGAAGATGGGTGTGTGATGCATAAGTGAAGATGGGTGTGTGACGTATAAGTGAAGTCAGTGCGAGGAATTTCCGCCTTAAGGAATTTCCTCTTTAATTTAAGGGATGAATGCCGGTAGGGGCTATTCATAGTGTGCATTTTTTATATTTATTTAGACAGTATCGTTCCTGACCAGTGACGTCAGTTCGTATTTTTACGATTTGCTCTCTAAATATTCGCATGTAATTTTATAAGACAGATTCAATGACAACGGAGCTTCCTCATCGCAGAACAATTATTTCCCCACATGTCTCCCCTTGTTCGACTGGGCTATGATTTTAACAAGTTAATTTTTTTTTCGGTATGTCTCGTTTAATGCTCAAGACGAGGTATTCATTACTCTACTCCGCGATAATGTACTAACGTGTACCGAGCGTTGATGTGAGCTCTAGCTCAAGAAGTATTTCAAATTTGTGAAGGCAAGGGAGGAAGTTATCCTTTATGTCCTGAGGGCTTTTAATATTTCCCCCCTTTTCCTTAAAGTAAGAAGTGGCGGCTATGCAAGATGTATGCCATCTAGATAAGCACACTTTATTTCCCTTAGCTTGATCAAAGAGGAAGGAGCCCGCCCTAAATATCGCACCCTACTGGAGCACGAGTTTGTTGTGCGGTGGCGAAACGAAGCGAGCGACGTCTCAGAGTACGTGAGTGATGTCCTCGACAAGATGGCGAGCAGCGGCCTGCACTATACTTACGACTCGTACAACTACTGAACTTCTGTGTAGTCGTACCACGGGGCTCAAGGCAGGAATGCACTCAAGCCAATCCTAAGCCTAGGATTGAGTGCGTGCATTTGGCTGTCACGTGGCAGTGTCGATATTGCACGTCACTCTCAGCGACGTGTCTCTGGCTGTCGCTCACTCACACTATGGAAACAAAATACACTTGCTTTGGAAGACTGGTTCGTGCTACCTCGTGTCATTTTCTCAGTTTTACGGGAAGCACATCCACGTAGCCAAATGGTATTGTCAGCTTTTTTCTTCGTATCTCGCCCATCTTGTCTGCTTTGTATTGTCTGAGTTATTATTTAGACATTTGCATTGTGGTAAAATGCTCCTGACAAGTCGTCATTTGAATCTTTGAAAACAACGGGTCTCCGTTCACGTAAAAACTGAATAGTTTACTAAATGGGATTTTAAAACAAGTTTATTGCTTTCTTTCGTTTCCCTTTGTTATTAGTAATTATTATGCAGTTTTGTAGCGTTCAAGTGCAAAGTTGCACATCTTCCTGTTGAAAAACGTACGTTTCTGTCGTCACCAATAATCAAGGGTCCTTGGAATTATTCTATCAAATAATTGCTTCGACGACTTACCGTAAGTATTTTTTGTGTCATGAATAGTTGATTTTATTTCATTGCTGCTGCTTTACAGTTAGCTTTTTAAAAATTACACTTGGATTTGATTTGAATTTTGATGTGATTACACTTGGAATTTGGAAATTACACACGAGTGATTTGTCTTCACTCGTGTACAGACGATTGCTTTGACGAAATACAGGGTCAGGCAAAATGATCTGACACATTCGTTGGTTTAATAAATGCAAATGAAATAAAGAAACAAAAAAATGTTTATATTTTTGAAAAGTACATAACATGCCATTTTGTTTCATTAGGTTTTAAAAATTAAATCGGTCAGATGGGATCCATTATTGTCCACACGCTGTCGAAGGCGTTCACGAAAGTTGTCTATAACTCGGCGGTGTCAGGTCATTTTGCCTGACCCTGTATGTTCTAGATCTTTAAAACCAACCATTTTTGTTCGATTTTTTTTTTTTGAGTTTCGTGGGATTGTTAATTTTACAGATCGTGCCAATTGGTTTCATTCTATGTTGTTATTTCGACTGCTGCTCGTTGTTTGGTAATTACGAATAGTTCTCCTTAATGATTATTTGGCCATAGCTGACGCTTTTTCTTTTCATTTCAAAGGCATTAATTTTTTATAAACAATGCAAATTAAGAATTGTCAACGTTTGAAGATGATCATTGGATATCCAGACGAGACAACAATGAACAATCGTATCATTTTTCGAGAACTAATTTATCAAGCAAGAATCTAAGTATCGGTTATTCAGTATGATTTTAAAGAGTGAAACCAGCCATCTTCTAGACTTCAATAACTGAACATTCACATGTGTAGCTTACACTCTCCGTAGGTTGGGAACTTCTCAGGTCACCTGGAACTCGTTAAAGAAATTTTGGCGTTTCATTAGTGTGTTCTATGGCTGTTGCGCAAAATTATCTTATTTTGATTAAAGAGACTCCTATAAATGTTGGCTAACAGATATTTTTGTTGCCCGAAAAGGTACATCTGAACCCCAGTTCTCAGAAAAAGTGTTTAGTTGAAATAACTGGAAAGTTGATCATGTTTGTGTGACCGATGAGAGCGATATATCGATGCACCTCGTTTTAATTCCCGAATTTCTACACTCTCATGTGTTCTATGAATATAGATACGGAAGAATGACTGTAACGTGGGAAATATTACCGATGTGTAATCATTCATAGCCGTGTGGCTGTGTAGGGTGCGACAGGCACATCTTCCTGTGATTGAGCTTCATCTGGCAGTTTATAGCGGTCTCTTTCGCCAGTTTACGCCTCTCTTTCAAACTCTGCGTGGCAAGTTGACTATCAGTGTGGTTAAAATTATACATCTATGAAAACTAACTACTGTAGTTGTTAAACTTTTTTTGGGAAGGTTTTTCAAGTCGCTGCTCATATTAACGAGTTCGAAGCTCCTTAGTTTCTGCGCATCATCACGTAGGAGTAATTGATGGTGTTAGGTTATCGTTAGTGGCTAAGGCCTTGGCTGGTGTCAGTAAGAGGCGGTGCTCGAATATCTTGCGTCCTTTGCGCGTGCTATTCTTCCAGTGTGGCTGCTTCCCAAGGCGGCAGCTCGAGCATTGTATAGACACGCAATCTTGGCAGCATTTGTCGCTTCTCTAACGGGCATTCAGTTGGCTGTACATACTGAAAAGCTGAAAGATGCCTATTTTTCTAGACTTTCATAGATTTGGGGACGTTTGTGCGTCTTTTATGCACTGGGTAAAATTGCGCAGTCTTCTTTTTACGTAACTTTTTCATGCATTCAGCTGTGTCGTTGCAGTTTCATCTCAACCGCGAGAGCTTGTACGTTGAAACTACAGCTTTGGATAGTATCCGCTGTTATTATTAGTTGTTTGTGTGTGATTGTCTCTGAACCAAACCGTATTGAAGCTATGCAGTTGTTTGTTGAAACCACCGTCTTATGATTCAGTTGTCTCATGCTGATGCGTGGTTGCCACTTTTGATGTTTTAGACTAGCAGTGAGTTCATATTCTATTGTTTGGTGAAGGAATTCAGGCTTCATTGTATGATTTTAGCAGAACTCGAAGGTCGGTTTGTGATTAGGAAAACTTTCCGGGTTTACTGTACTTCAAATATTTTTTAAGATGTTAATATTGGGGTTTTAAAAAGTTTATTTTCGATATTGAAGGATTGCTTAATAGAGATTTATACGAAGCACCGTCCAACACTCATGAGAGAACTGTGTATCCGTAATCGTGTGGACCATTGGCTTGGGGTTTAAGTGCAAAGGGTGAAATAGTTGAGAGAAAACTCACGCCTTTACTCCGTTGTGCTGGTCTTTCGTACTGTCACAAGTATTTTTCTATCATACGAGTTGTTTGTTGTCTCCCATTCTCTCAAGTCTTCGTTGAACTTTGGCACTTGACTGAAATCCTTCCTGCCATTGTCGTTTATCCTGTACCTACTAATTGGTAAACATTACGCCCAGTCATCTCGGAGGCGAAAGCTTGTAGATTAGTATAGGCGATAAAATTGACGTTAGTTAGTAGTTTTACGAGTAGAATGTTGACCATCACCTAAATTGTCGTAGATTGTCATTGTTTAGTGAAAGTGTCGTCATTCTGTAAGTTGTCGCTGTAGACGCGCTGGTATATTCTTTAAAAAATAATGCATGCATATTATGCCGTGTTATCAATCACGAGTGTCCCTGGTTCATTCCTACACACGCTAATATTTTGCAGTGTCGTGTTTAGCCTATTTTTGCGGCACTTGTGCGAGTCCCTCATTCGATGGGAAGTGTTAAGACCTACGAGTTATCCCGTCTCCAACTTAGTACCGTGAGAGCGTTGCATTGAGTTTAAAGAATATAGCAATTAGGGAACATAACTACGAGAATTGTTCAAATCCCATCTTGACTGACATTGATGTTCCGACATCACTGGTCGTTGCTCAAAAACTGGTGTAACTGAGTTTGTCGTAAGAGCTTGTAGAGCCCTCGTGCAGTGTGCTCCTGATATTTAGTCAATGCTTAACATTTGTCCTTTAATATAGAGAATGATATATGGAAAACAAAAGGGTTTAGTTTACATATCATTCTCTCCCATACATGGTTTCTTGATTGAAGGCGAGTCAGAAAATTCATATAACTTAAATTAGGCTGATCCTACTTCACTAAGTGCCAGCGTTTTTCATCATGAACTTGTAAGAATCTTCGAGTGCCGTATTCCTACCTTCTTAGGTCCTCTTTTTCTTTCCTTCTCTTTCACCCGTACTATTCGAAAGATGGGTTATGTGCGAAAGAAGGCTTATCCAGGGCACCTCTGAAAAAGATTCCATTAAATTGATAAATTGATTCACTTCTAACGTTTTTCAGCGCTCCTCTCTCTGCATCTATAAACAGCGATCTACTTGTAACACTTCGCCCTTTACTTTTAACTTCGTCTCATTTTTAATGGGATGCTGCTACGTTATTGTTTACATGTGCGTGCACCACCGTATCGACACTTTCAGCACAATCCTTCTCGATAACCTACCCACCAAACCTACTCTTTGTCTCATTTATTCATCCCTTATCACACCATGTTTCTGCTCCTTGCCTCTCCGTGACGTCGCTTCTACGATTCACCCGATTTATTCCCGAATGCGACGCTAACTCCCGCAGCATGAGTTACCATAGGAACGGAAGTTCTTTCATACAAACTGTTTCCTTTCTCATCTTGAATTCATTCCGCTTTAGTAACCCTTCCACTTCTGTGCGTCGCTGGTGTTAGAACTCACTTCTTCATCATTGCATTTGTAGCAATACTACATAATATCAGAGGTAAAGCTCTATATTTCACTTCTTCAAACAATTTCATATATTCGTTCTGCATTCCCATTCTTACAGCGCCATATACATTTCTTCTGTAACTCGTGTCGGCTCTTAATTATTTTCTTTTGCTCGCCTTCTGCCATGAACTCCACAGCAGTTGCGTGAGCGCTTGTCCTACTCTTCGACTAAGCCACTTCCCTGTAAGATATCAAGTCTGAAGGCCTAACATTTTCTCGTTAATTTCTTCTTTTAAGTTGCTGAATAATAACGAATGTAGCTTATATGAGCAAAATTCTCTCTAATAAGTGTCATGGAATTGACCTTACGATCCAATTACATACCTTTTGCATCCATTTCGATGTCATACTTTATTAGTGTCTCTATCTACCCCGTGCTTATATGCTGCTCGGATCAATTGACGCTTTGCCTTTGCCTGTAACGAAACCGTCTTTGACGGAAGACGAAATGGACAATATACGACTTTAAAACACTTCAATTTTTTCGGTATTTAAGAATTGGTTTGAATATTTTATGTAGATTCAAAATTGTGAGGCTCTGAAATTCTGTCGACCTCTCTTCCACTAACCTACCGAACCCACGGAGACACAAAACGTTTGTTGTAACTTTCTTCTTGTTTATCGAAAAAACTTAAATTAGGATTCCCTGCCTCACTTTCTCTCTCCGCCAGTCATCTACCAGCATGATTATATTTTAGCTACTACGTAAATGTCTGTTTAGTTGTGAACAATGGTGAAAGGCTAAAAAAGGTAATCATTCATACAGGAAAGGGCTAATACATACCTCGATACAATTGCAGTTTAGATTGAATTCCCAATTGAGTCGAGCATCAGTGTGATTAAAAAAGTGAACTGAATCGCCTAAATCACATGTAGTATATTTTGACTGGTTTCCCATGTAATCATACGAGGATGAGGGTAGGCAAATGAAATGCTAAAACTCGTGTAACATGCTGGTAACTACAAAATGCACCACTTGTTGATCTAAACCTCTCAGAACGGCGATGTTCGCTGGTCGTTTAAACCACGAGTGAATTGCCATCATCTTCGTGTGACCTTCGTTGCATTACTCGAATCTCAATGGTGTTCTTCTCTGATCATTGTTCATTATTTCAGTTTTGAAAATAGAGCCCAATTTAAATTTTAATCAACTATTTTGAGGTTCACTGCAGCCTGACGTGGTTGAGCTGATAAAAGTTGGTAAATTATAACAAGTTTTATTGTAGGCATTTCATAACTTGCCTTGTTATTGTATTCTCATTCAAAGGTTTATGACCATCTCTAATGATGGTGATTCTAAATAGTATAACTCGTGTAATTTTGTTCAATTTTTAGTTTTGCAATTATTTTGAGCTAGAGTTGGTCTTCCAAATCATCATTTCCGTCTATCTTAAATAATGGTTATCGGTTTCTTCTTAAACCCATTTCCCTCAGGGGGCATTGGATAGGATATCGGTTGGTCTATCGTGTGTTGTGGGGACTGATGATCCCAGGGGGCACTTCTACGTTACCTCACCTATGGATTGGCCATCGGGACTTCTACCTTTCGCTCTTACTTCACTAGTTTAAATTTTCACACCTTCCCCCACTACCTCTTCTATGTCGTTCCTTCTTCTTCATTTTAAATTGCCGTTTTTGTGCGCAAGGGATCCTGGAGGGGAACATATCTCGTGCATAGAATCCCTTTTTTCTGTAATTCAAACTACATAAATAGTCCCTTCTCCTTTTCGGTGCGACATAGCCTCAGTAGTCCCTCAGGGGGCATAGGATAGACCATAGGTAATAGGGATAGGTTAGTTAGGTTTGTCTATCTTATGCTATGGGGATTAGCACCTCCAAGGAGTACTGTTGGGTTACCTCAGCTATGGATAGGCCTTCGAGACTGGTATCTTTTGTGCCCACTTTACTTCTTTCCGGTTTCATGCCTTCTTTGCTGATTATGCTTTATTTTTTCAACCTCTTCCTCTTTAACTTACTGTTTCTATGCGCAGGGGATGTTGTGTAGGATCCTAAGTCATCCCTACTCTTTCGGTGCGAGACAGTCGGAGTTACTGAAGCGCTGCTATCTTTACTACCACTACTTCCACTACTAGCTCAAGTCACATGTGTTGCAATCTATACTACTATTCTTACGTATCGTAAGTGCCACTCAAACGTGCAAAATGTAAAAAGACATGGACTATATATACACACCGGAAACTAAATCGATCCAGTTTTTGACAGCTATGTAAATCCGTTGTTTGGAAACTGTTAAAAATGTGAAATCATAGTAACGGGAGACTTCAATAGATGTTTCGTTTTTTACATTTTAGAGAATTCCTGATTTTGTTGCGCTATTCGGTAATATTTTACTTGTTCAATTTTATAAAATTTAAAATTTTCTATGCCCAATCATACGATGTGTCCTACTAGATATACAGTAAATTTACTAGTAATATTTAATCAAAATTAATGGATTATATCTTGAATTTAATTCGAGTTTCTTTTCATGTGAATGGCCTAACCGCAGTGATGCTTAGGCACAATTACTACTGAGTTTAGGTATTAATTTTTTTGTCAGGTATAATTATTTCCTTTGTTGTATTCCTGCGATATACCCCGAGGAAACAGAGCGCTTGTGGTGATGGTGGGTGAAGTTGCTAACTGGGACCTATTATATGGGACCCCTCACTGTACGCTGGCCTTGGCCTTAAAATGACCATAATAATGATAATAATTCAGCACCTATTACTCAACTCTCGTCTTTAGTACTTACGTGTAAAGGTTTTAATGGTGTTGGCTTCTTATTTTTGTGTGTTTCTGCGTATCCATTTCTAATTTCTTCAAATTGTTTGGTCAGATTATTCCGCGTAACTCGAGGTGACGACGATGATACACTTCTTGGTTGTCTCGAATAGCATAATTTCAAATTCAGTTAATGCCTTTGTAGTCAGTCGTATTGAAATTCTGCTTCTGTTCGGTGGTACTGATGGATTATTTTCGATCTTTATTTTTCTAAGTTCTCATCGTTTATCCATATACATTCTCAAGCAATTTCGAGTTAATTTTATATCTTATATTGCGTCGTGGCTTCATCGCAACTATGCCTCGCTCGTATCATTCTCGAATCAGGAAACCTCAAGTGCCCTAATGACGTCAATTGAAGAAAGCGTAGAAGTATTTCAGGAGTGAACAGACTAGTATCCCTCTTTCATTTCGTTGCAAAAGTGGTCGAGTCATTCATACGTTTTGCGAAGCATTACAGTGACAGCGCAACTATTTATTCCTATAGCAGCACATTCGTTTCGGCAAGATGTGTGTTGTGGCGACGTTCAATGCGGGGGCGGCTAGTAGCGTTCAGACTATACATGAACAGTCTTTCTCCGTAATGGGACCCAGACTCTTTACTCTCTGCCCGGAGATCTGAGAGAATGCGATGGTTTCCTGGACGTCTTCAAGAAGAAGCTGGATAACTTTCTACAAACTATCCCTGATAGGCCTCCCTTGCCTCACTATCATCAGACGGCGGAGGGAAACTGTCTCATTCAACAGCTCGCGGATATGGGAAGGCACACCATGCACACAAACCGGCGGCACCCCAGTGCGGCCAGGGCATAGAGGCACAAACATTTTTGAGATATTCCATTGAAAACCTAGTTTGACCCATTTTTTAAACGTGTTAAAAAACGGCGAAGAAATGTTTATAGAAAAAAGCTTAGCTGTACGAGAAATGAAAATCACGAATATAAATTTCTGCATTTTTCTCATCTGAAAATGCATTCATTTTTTAGGCTTCCCACTCGTTGCACACCATGGAAAGTTTCAACAGATCGTTGCACGGTATAAAATTGCCACTGCACAGGAAGAACTATACGTGAATACTGTTTGCTAGGGTATTTTTTAAGTCTGTTTTTCTATTGCCTTTTGTGAGTAGTAATTTTGCGATTTTTTAGCCTACTTAGTGAACCCCCTTCATATAACTGAGTCTGCAGGTCAAGCCTTAGACGGTATAAAGTCCTTGCCATAAAGCATTGAATGTTGAAAACTTGTCGCTATTACGTCGGTAAGAAAAAACCTCAGGAGTTGGGTTTAATGCGGTTTCCAAAATATTTGATAGCTCAGCAAGTTAGGGCATTATTCCACGCAATGTAACCAGAAGTCGCAAGTTCCCCTTTTTTGCTAGGGTAGCCCTGGCGCGGGGGCCACCGCTGCACGAGCACCTCTCGAGCGCTTTAAAATGTAACCTGTCCTAGCATGTATGCTACTAGCTGCGTATTTAATTATAAGTGCAATATCAAGGAGGCTCTGTCTGTTCAGATGTAGCTGTAAACATTAGGTTTATTTATTCATTCTAGTGTAAGTTAGGATTCATCTAGTGATTTCGTTGGTTCTCTTCTAGGCGACCCATGTAGTTCACATAGAATGTTGAGTAGCGTTCTGTTCATTCGTGGTTGGTGGTACACCAGTCTCATTTAGTGACTCAGTTTCTAGGATATGTTACGGTTTTATTTTATTTGTTTAAGTGACGTTAAACATGAAAATATGTTTACGTTGATGATTGGGTTATTGCGAACTCGGTAGTTCTAGGGGCCGTGTATTATCATAAGTTATATTCACGAAGCTGTTTTATATTCGTGTCGCTCCCCTTGTTCACACTCGGATGCTTTTGCTTGGTGTGTCATATATTCTAATTGTAGGCGTACATCAGTGTTCGTTTTGAGGATGGTAAATGGCCAGCCCTTTTTTTACTAGCAATGTTAAACTGTGTTGGCAAGTAAAAAATATCACCGAGTATACGATATCTTTTACCATACTTCAAGTATGTCAGACTTGCATAAGGGTAAAGTGTACAGTATTGAAGAGCGATTTCTCAGTTTTTGTTCGCATCAACATATAATAATGAGAAGACTCAACCAATCGTGGAAACCTGAGAATTGCATGTCAAAGTTCTACACACTAAATCCATTGAATGTGAGGATCTACGTACCGACTTGGATTAAAGATTACTTGGTAATAAAAAAATGTCACTGATGACAGCGGGCTGAAACTTGAACACTTATATTTACATCATAGTACGAACAGAATGAGACTAATCTACAAAATATACAAATTACAAGGTATAACAGAAGAAAGATACCTATTGGTATTCTCAGGATATACTCAATCATTTCCACTATATATCAATGAATTCATTGCTCACGACATATTCGTTCCCGCTACAGATTAAAGGTCATTGAACATGCAGTCTCTTAGGCCCACCTCTTCATCGCGCACGGCCGTTTTCGTACGAGGAACATCGAGTTTCATTAACCAAAGGAACAGATCCACGATCAACCCTAATCTCAAATCTCTTCCCAATTCAGTACGTCAAGTAAATATTAAACATTTGAGTTTTGCAACGCTTTGAAGAACATACATGTGACAACTGCTCACACACTAATTTTAATACAAATGGCCTCAACCGTTCAGAATAAAATGACAAGTTTTCTGTCAATAAGCACACTGAACAGCACCAGATTAGAGCCGTGAAAGGGAAGGACTGAAGAAAAACTAGCCATTGATGTGGAATTTACAATGAGCCATTAGAGCGATGAGGAGCGTCAGGTTTCTGAGATCAAACGAGGATGTTCATTAACTTAAGTAGGTTGAATGAAAGTGAAATATATATTAATTCATGACTCTAGCAACATCAAATGCGAAAAGGGACCAATTAGCATGGATTGTAGGGATAGTGTAATTCATTTACAGGTGTGTTCCTAAACAGGATTCTCTGTGCATTGAAACAGTGAGTGAGCAAAGAAGAAAAAATTATAAAGAATAATCAGTAAAAAGAAGCAGGAAACTGGGAAAACAAAAACAAAGTAGAAATGAAAGAAGTTCCGAAGGGTAGGGTAGCTAGAGCCGAGGTAACCTAACAGTGTTCCCATAGGATACGATCGACTAACCTAACCCTGATTTCTATGGCCTATCTTGTGTCCCTATGAATGATATCGAGGTGACACGGACAACCAACTTGTTTTCAGTTATTCATGTCACCTAAATAAGTAAAATTATCACATCGTTTACATTCAATCAAAAGAAATATGCATCAGAAGCAGACTTCTTAACATTTCTAGAATCTCGGAAATATATGATTGACAATTATGTGAATGGTTTCCGAAGATGCGAGTATTTAGCACTAATTTTTACTTAATTTTCATCATTAGGACCGCATGAGTCGGAGAAAACTATTTAAATGAATGTCTTTCAATCCTATTTTAGTTAATACAATATAATTTCGACCGCGAATAAAGAAACTGTCCGAGAATAGATTGAATACAGTATTCTCAAGTTGAATATATTTAATTAGGGAATATATACGAAAACGATTATTCATCACTAACTCGTTTCTGTCTGGTCTAATGAAAAAAGCAGTCACCTGAATTTTGCGAAATTAAATACAGGGTTAAAAAATCATTACAATTTGCTTACTTATATATAAGACTGGCTAAGATACATAAAAAAATTGAAAAAAAAAACTAAAACATCAATAGAATACTGATGCTTTATTCTGTTGGTTAATGACCACGATCGTGAACCGAGAAACGGCAACCGTAACCACATAGAAGACCCGTGAACACAGAGAGGACCAGTTTCATTGAAATCGTTATTGAATTTGGACCGGTTTTGTTCAATCGATATTGAAGAAGTGCTCAAGTCACAACCCAGTGGCACCATGAATTTTGAAAACAATAGAAACTCAAAAAAATGACACGTTAAATAATTAAGTAAAGAAGCCTAAGACATCACACAGACGTTCTACTTTAGCACAACCATTGCATTCACTACAAGCGAAAAATTTCGCAAATTTTATGATATTAAACAACACTAACACTAAACCATCGTTTACACTCGTTTAAATGAGAATTGAAGGAAGATGTTGCATTGGAGTTCATAAAATCGTGAATTTCTTTAGTGCAGAGAGTTAAGGCGAGTAGCACACAGAAGTTCCGTGAACGAGAAGATTCAGCTTTAGTAGAAACAAATACGAAAATATCTCAGCGCAGTCGGCATCGCGGGCTTAAAAAAAATCGACAGCCTTAAACAAGCAAATATAAAACGACAAAATTTGAAAATTTAGAAACGAACACATGCAATGAACACGTGGTCGCACGATGCTACGGAATCTCCCACAAAACTCGGAAGAGAAAAGAGCGAATACCTATAAATGACAGAATTGCTGAATGAACTGTTCTTGCTCTCACAAGACTCCTGCAACAATCACGTTGAGCTGTGAGTAATGGGCGTAAATGAGGAGTTTTGATTTCCAGAAGTAAAATGGGAATATATTCTACAATCCCCCTTGAGTAAAGCTAAAAAAATCTGACTTTTCCACCAAGGAGCGCTAAGCCCCCAGGACATGATGGACAAATCCCTTTCAGGCACAACACTGGAGAAAACCTTCGTAAGAAATGTTAAATAAATCGCGACACGTATTTCCCAACAAAGAGCATGCCCTACAAAACCAAAACAAAATTCGAGGTTAGAAAACTGATGAAAAAATGACGATAGCATATTGAAGGGAGCGACCAAGTTGAAGATCAGCAAATAAACTGGCATGAGTATAAACCTGTATATACCTCCGATCACCAAGATGACCACTTCCAGAGAAAGTTATGCTTATTTCCCAACTCTTAAAAGTGCGTCGATGAAATTATGTATATAAAATTACGATTCATAACTAAGAGCACGGCTGTCAATGGGCTACCTACAGTTAGAAAAGTCAGACTCCAACGGTGTCAGCAATTTATTACTACGGGCAAAGTGAAAATCTTTTTCATTAACACATACCTTTTCACACGTTCAATTTTGATTCACTGATCACGATTTGCACGTTATCTTAGTGTAGTGATACGCATACACATTATGAAACCTATTCAGCTATTCAAGACTGAGATCCAAATAACCAATAATATTCTAATTCAAATTTGCCCCATTTTTTTAATCATTCAACGTCTACTAAATTTCAAAACCTGTATCTCAACCAACTATGATTTCGAAACTGACTGGAATAGGCCATGGGAAAACGTACTTTCCGACAGAAAATAGCAATTGTCACACATCACTAAATGTCGAAAATAGACTTCTAGTCCGCTGCCATGCTACTTTACAAGTGAAAATAAACAAGCAATTCGATTTCTCAAACGAGTCTAAACAGTTCGAATCTCAAGACGTATCAAAAGTTAGCCTCCCATAACATACTTTAACTTCGAACAGGGACCACAATTAAATGCACACCAAGTGTACACACAGCTGAAGTTACACTCACTGCCATAGCAAAGGTAATTTTGTCTAGATAGCATAGCGAGCAAAGCTTAGAACAAGACCAGAGTAAGTTAGAACTCATGAGCAGCACTCAGTCCCACAGGGTCATTCTTCGTTCGCACAACCGCTCAGAAGGATGCGATGTATTAGTCGCCTTAACCACAACTAATAGCAATGAGGTCACTCATTAGTTCGGTTTTAATTAAGTAAACGGCATCAATTGCCAGACAGTATCACTGAGCTTTTGTATAATTTTAATTTGTCAGACTTTTCATAACTTCACTCACGAACACAATCCAAATTTTAACGAAAAATTGTTCATAAGCCTCAAACTATTTGCACTCCATGAAATGAACGAGCAAACCAAGGTCCTCTTAACTCGTTTATACAAACAAGAAACTAACGTGAGATCGGTAACGTCTGTTCTCAGAGCAAAACAATTGCCTTCGAAAACCATACGGAGGTAGTACACACTCGCGAAATGACAAATAATTTTCAATATTTTTTCTAAATCAATGCAGAGATAATTCACGAGACAAAGCAGCAGAAGAATAAAATTAACGGAAGTTTAGGGTATATCATGCAAAATTTAGCATTCAAGAAGAGTGTTGTCATTAGAATCGTATAAGCTCTAGCGGTATTCAAATTCCAGAGAGCCGCATATATTTATTAGAAACGAATGAGTGGTCGGAGAAAGCCTGAGACCTTAACAGCCGCACTTCCTTATTCTAGGACCTCGAATGTTCAGACTAGATGCATGACACAATCTCAAATACAATACTTCCTTAATGTTATAAATCAAGAAAGAAAATCTTTAAAATCATGTTTATAAATATTTATCCAAGATTATTTTGGCGTTCCAGACGTAGTTTGGTCCGCAAGACAGAATAACGACAGCATGCATATTCGTTCACAAAACCTCCCGTCCACGTAAATCAAGCAGACAGTGAAATACTTCTCACTCAGTGACTAAAATGGCACATTACTCCTACGCTTAACTCCTCACACCAAGTAACTGGGTGGCCACGACTGAGGCCATGCTGTGCAAATTCTTCAATTGTGCGAGTTTTTCAGACTTAGGGCGCTGTTCCTAAGCTCGCTTACCACATGTGAGTTTCCCGAATCTCTCCGATAATCACGTTCGCATGTTGCAGAGCCTGAAAAATAGCGACCTTTAAAACATCTGACACATAATTCCTTGGCATACATTCCAGTTCTCTATGGTAGAAACAAGTCTACGCAAAAAAATAAGCGCTAAAACAAAGCCAAAAACATTCCGGCAAAATTGAAAAAACGATGAAGGCAGCAATAGAAGAAATTATGCACATGGTTGGTTACAAGTTCGCGTCGGCTGTCTTCTCCTATAAAATTAGAGCCCGGGAAAATTAAGGGGTACCCAACATCAAAGCTGACCCATATTACATCACCACGTCCAGAGCTGTGAAATCTGCGCAGGCAGCTCAGGTCATCTTAAAGACACCACGTCTCTTAGGCAGGTACCGAAGTCAGTCACAATGAACTTACTCTTAATAAGTTCAAGAATCTTTCACATTACCCTCGATCTGAGCTGTACCTTCAAAACACGCTTACCACTTTGCCACCGGAGTGGGTCATATATGGTACACGCGATCATTTAACCTAACCTTATGTAACCAAAGCACTATCATGTTTAAATAGAAATTTTCGAGTTTTCGTCAAGTTTGTGTTCATCAATCGAATAAGCAAGCTAGTTCTGATTAGAAAGAAAATTAATTGAGTAACCAAATTTTTTAAACCAAACTCCATTTTTAAATTCACAGTTAAGATATTCGTCGGTATGTAATTTTATTTGTGTGGAGAATCGTAGTCAAAGTGTTAAGGATAATCTCTTGCGCATCCTTTTCGAGAGGGCAGGCCACAGGGCATTATGTAACCTCGACGTTGACGAAATTTTTAGCCTATCAAAGCATTGTTGAACTGCACATGATTGCCGTATATCAAGGGAGTTTTCCACTCAGTACCGAGGAATAACTTACACCAACAGAACAACGAAACAAAACCTGCTCTTAGAAAAAGTAACTCTTCACGATTGGTACCTCATGGACACATTTGTCATGGCGTATAACCAAGCTCGTTAATGTGCTTAATTAGGAGACATATATTTCACTGTAGACATTCAATATTCTTAAAGCGGCAAGAAGAACTTCCGAGGATTAAATACCAGAAGAAACTGATAATACTTCGCTGATACGTAAGAAAACTGATACATGAGACAAGCAAAATTAGCTAACGAAATATATCGGCCAATTTCATGAAAAATAAATGAATGTATCTTCAAAGGTTTATAAAACTAACCAACGGCTGACATCTGAACAAAGTACAGTAAATTTTTAGTTTGGAAACTGAAGGAAGAAAGAGAAACATCAAGTTCCTCACGATCTAAAGTATGCATGGTGAGGAGCAATAACGCAAATGAAAATATTCCCGAAGAGACCAACGCCCTCGAGATTGGTTGAAAGTTTCTAAGGAATTTTTCTCATAAAGATTTGGTTCAATCAAGACACAGATTTAAAAATTAGGTAAATATTTCCTGAAGAATTGATAGTAGGGCTCAACTGGAACAGAGCAGAAGCTACTTTTTCCGTCAGAGACATGCCACCACTGCTGCCACCGCACCTCATTATCACCACTGCTCATTATCAAGAAGCGCTATCGAGTGTACCCACGCAAGTTGCCTTAGCAGCGATGACTTACCTTGAGCATCTCAGCAGCCTCCTTCCTGCGCTGTGCGATCTCCGGACTTTCAGATAGAAGGTCGTCGATTTGGTCTTGTCTGTAGA
Source organism: Orchestia grillus (assembly GCA_014899125.1). Lineage (NCBI taxonomy): Eukaryota > Metazoa > Arthropoda > Malacostraca > Amphipoda > Talitridae > Orchestia > Orchestia grillus. The sequence goes on along the minus strand of VOMN01069580.1, from coordinate 18,798 downwards.
GATGCTTCACAAGCTCGCTCTGCAAGTTGTCCTTCACGTGATTCACGAGGAAGTGCATCACTGCCTTTGGAACTTTGTCTTGAATGCTCTTTCGGACGATGTAGAAGTATGACTTTATCAAACGTTCTGTGAATAAACGGAAAAAAATATTAGTTAACCATTCGTTTGGCGCATAGGGTGTATTACAATACACCTAGGGTGCATTACAATTATGTATTACAGCCAACTTACGTTGTATCGTAATTTGTATGGGGATAACATTAATATTAAGCCAGGGGAGTAGCGAAAGCTGGAGAAGTAATGTGGTGATATTTTTTAAACGAGGTTCTAAGGAGAACTTTTCACGCCTGAATGCTTAAGACACAACTTCTATTTCAGAACTAGAGCAGTACCTATCATAACTGAAGTAAGCATGTTTGCATCGGTTTGGTGGTTGATTGACTTCAGTTCCCTGTTTATAGATAGGAAAGAATTACCGTAGTAATTAGTAAACATAGGAATGAGTCTGGTTTTAATATTCGAGTCATCGTTCAACCAAATGTACTTGAAAATTCTGACCTAATATGATCTACAGTACAACACTAACTTATACTATTTGCACAAGTGCCCAGCATAACATTTTTGTCGCATCTAAATAAATTATAATTTTGGTTGTCTATGAGCAAATATAACCCCTGACCCGGTGATTATCGACGAGGTAACAAAAAAGTTCGAATGGGTAGTAATTCCACAGAAACTCCCGTAGTTTTATGACACCTGAGACGCACCCAACAATATGCGAGATCAGCCTCGTCACGACAAAATAAAAATAATAAAAATTATCATATCACAATACTATTTAGCGACAGCGGAAGCTTTACAAATAATAGAGCTTACAGAACACGAAAATGTCCAAATTTGCCACAAAAGCTGCTAGCACTTCTGAGAAGTCTCGTAGTAGCTGACGAGAACAGGCACCAAAAGCACTTCCCTTATTGGGATAAGCCTTGTAGTTCGTGTCTCTCACGAACGCCTCAGGTTTCCCATTATAAAGAGGCAGCTGCGTCAAAGCAACTCGATTTATTAATGAATTTTGAACACATACTGTATGACCTTAGTTAATATTTCCGGTACAAAATATAGCTCAAGCAAAGCATAGAAAGCAGTTGACACATCCTGAAAGAAACGTGACTAAGACAACGAACTTCTAGCGGCTTCTACTTTGCCTCCTTTTAGCAGGAACCATGCCGTTGTGTGCTAACTTTATCTATAACATGTCGGAAATCTCCTCACCCTGAAATCATGATTGATGTCAGAGTGGAGAGCATGCACCATAAGTAGAATAGCACGTAACACACTTGCAGACAAATTCATCAACCACACGGTGAGGAATACTCAGCGCACGCGTCGGAACACTAACCGATGACGTCGACATCCCGTGTCTCACGCTCGGTGAGTTTCCTGATTTGGTGGTTGGGCACTTCGGGCAGCAAGTTGACCGGCTTCTGTGGCGACAAGATGCCGGCACAGTTAAGACCAGTTACGCTGTGCAGTGGCAGGGGCGGCACGATCGGCCGCGCTCCGCCACCGGCAGCGCCGTCATCTAGCGACTGTGGTTGGTTGCAGCAGGTAAGGCAGGTTAAAGCGCATGACAAACGAAAGTGAAACACGATGGCACACATGCAGTGTACACGTCGGTCCAGCCCACGGAGTTTCAAGGTCAAGCTGGGGACAGTTTTGAGAAAGGGTGGCAAAGACAAGCATAGAAAAGTCGTCCGTATGGACAAGGCTCGAGTACAAACAATGCGCTCACGTCCCACGAAAATGAGCAGCAACAAAAAGCAAGTGAGATGTTTGAAATAAGAAAGCACAAAATAGAGCAATAAACAGGTTAATAGAATTTGGAAAATACAAGTGAAAGGCACATTCCATTCCACTAGCAGAATTCGAAACCAGATGTTAGATCGTTAAATGCAAGAAAGGACTTCCAGCATCAATAAAAACAACACAATAGCACATTAGCCTAGGAAAGCACAGCCTCAGTAAACACCCGTACCATGAATAACGGTGCAAGAGAATACGTACACGAAAAATATAAGGAGAGCGAGAGAAGGGGAAAAGAGAGAATAAATATTAGTCAAGTAGATGTCACTATAATTCATTAACTCGTACAATACTGTGGATCACCTAAATGCTAAGCTGAGCAAATCCCTGCACACAAAATTCAAAACATATACAATATTACGTAACTCGTCTCACATAAAATAGGTTACAATGTTTAATAATTTTACTCTTGCAGCAGCATTCAAAACTTATTACGGGCAGCACAGAACTGACGTGCTAAGGACATGAGCACGTCAAAATTCAGTAGCCGAACTATACAGAAAATTGGCTTTCAATAGTTATTTGTATGATTAAGTGGCCATATTCACCTCCATCAAAAGTTCCAACGAAGAAGAGATTGTGAAGAATTTTTTCAAGTTGTAATTTCATACGCATATCTAATGTGGCTTACGAGCAGTCTAATTGGAGTTGAATCACAAATACAGAATTTATGAATCCCAATTTTGCGATACCGTGTAGAATACGTCATATTTTCAAGTCCATGCCAAGTGTGACGTCTGCACTCAATTGCAACTGCACTCAACTAGCCGACTTTTACACACAGGTTGTCAATGAGTTCAATAATTATAATTTGTCCATCAAAACGTAACGTGAGTTTCAACGCAAAAAATGCAATGAATAGACTACATTATGCCTATAATAGGTAAAATAGTTTACTCGAAACATCACAAAAAAGTACGATATGAAAATACACCGCTAAATTATCCATTACTATGCAAAAATGAGTAGAAAGAAAGGAGGTGGTGAAGCTAATGCGACATACGTACAGAAACTAAAGCCGTAACAGCCTCCGCCAACGAATAGAACTGAGTTTTTCCTCGGACTCAAAGTGACCAATGAGGTCCGCTCCATCTCTAGAGTAGGCTGGCGGTGAGACACACCCAGCACACCAATTCAGGCGAGATACAATATCCCGCCTACCCCAAGGAGCATTATCCTGTCGCTCTGGAGCAATCTTTCTTAAATATAGAAGTTATATAGGTTGGAATGGAAGAAATCACGATGAGGGCATCAAGAATCCTTGGCAATTATACGATACTGGCAATTTACCCTCCTGTCAAATACTGACAGGATTATAATGGGATTTTAATGCTAGTAAGACACATTTCTCCTAAGATCAGAAATCATATGTATTGATTAGGATATACTTATGTTTTAATCGCGATACTTAATGTTTCATCTTTAGAAAACTGTAAAAACGCAAGGCAAAAGCTTATCTGCAGATGTCAGAGTAAAATTATACCACAACTAGAACTTACTGCTGGCAGAGATGCTTAGCATGTACGCATCGCAAGGCAAATGACTGAACAACCGTCAACACTCGGCAAATCACAACCCGACAGAATCAATGAAGAGCACCTCAGAACGTTTAAGACTCGACAGCTCACGCCCAATGAGATGAGTATCACACACACACACTAGAGCAGCTACAAAACGCCCGGTTCTGGAGCGGGTAAAAAAACACATGAATCCCACGTTGAGACTAACAAAACGGTTCTCAACCTTTTCTCTTGGACTAGAAATTACATTTAAGAATTCGTCAAAATCCACAATCCCAATGGCATTGCAGTTATTCGAAAACATATTTAACAAGCGTGAAAGGATTAGAGAAACACATTTTGACGATTTTGAAATTTTCAGTATCATTTGGCTAAATTCACAAGACTATTTCATATCTACTACATTACATTTTCCAACGCAAACGATGAGTGGATATCTAATGTAATCAGGCCCAACAAGGTTGAGAAGCGCTCGACTATGACGAGGGCAGCTCGAGCAGCGTACCTGCGCTTGCTTGGCATCGGCGGCAGCGTGAGCCTTGGGAGCCGCGGCAGAGGGCGCGGGGGCAGGTGGAGGTGATGGGGCAGCAGTGCTCTGACAGCCAGACACAACATGAAACGGCGATTCTCGACGACGACACGACAGCATAACACAACGACCTCAGCACGACCCACACACGACAGCAAGCATAACACAACGACATCCATCAGCATGACCCACACACGACAACAAACATAACACTACAACCTCAGCACGACCCACACACGACAAGCATAACACAACGACATCCATCAGCACGACCCACACACGACAACAAACATAACACTACGACCTCAGCACGACCCACACACGACAAGCATAACACAAGATCAGCACGACCCACACACGACAGCAAGCATAACACAACGACCACTGATATTTGTCACGTATTCTTATATTTTTACTCAGAATTTGATGATGTACATTAACAAGTTTACTTTCATTTTCAAAGCAGTACGTTGATGTTAACAAGGTGAGTTCGCTGCACCACCAAAACCTTGTCATTTGTTCAATACGCATCCCTCATTTCCCTGCGACAAATTGAGTCCAGTAGCACATGAGCAGGACACTAGTGTAAGATGCAATAAAATCAGCGAGCTCCGATATCTTCAAATTTTAAACTCAAAAATCATATTATTCTTAGTACTTTTATACTCGATTTTACCAATCGTATCCATGAGCAACACAATATAACAGTGATTAAAAAAACGATTACCTATCTTAAAATTAATTTTCTTTCCGATATGGTATACATTAGATTATTAGTTAGCTCAAAGCTCCCCCACCACATAGAATGCCATCTCAAGAGAGCGCAAAGAAGAAACCATTTAGCGTGGATTGTAGAAAACGTGGAATCTAGGTACAGGTGTGGCTTCACACAGGCTTCGATGCGCATAGAAACAGCAAGCTAAGGAAAAAGAAGAAGATGAAGAATAATCGGCGAAGAAGGAATGAAATATGAAAAGCAAGTGGGCAAGAAAGACTAAAGTCTTGAAGGCCTATCTATGGCTGAGGGAACCTAACAGTGTCCCCAGGGGTCACCAGTCCCCAGAGAATACGATGGATATACTTAACTAGCCTAACTCTATTTACTATTTCATCACCCGAAGGGGAATTCAAAATCATAAATTCATGCACCAGTTGAAACGATTGAATTTGGAAAAATAAACATAAACAGTTCCAGCAGTCCTAGTCTTCCACTGGAGACGGGCACGGGTAGCATTAGCAACGCTTCCTTTGCTGTTCTCGAATTATTCACACTTAAGGGCGGTAGGTGGCTAAATCTTTCAACAGAAATAATCGAATAACACAAAATGCAAATACCGATAAATCGCTGCGCAAGTAAGGCACTAAGAAAATTTGAAAAGTCGGATCAGGCTAGTAATTACGAGTATAATTATATTTTTACTTCTGAAGACACAATATAAATGAAGTCCTCCGAGCCCGAATCACACATTTTCCAGGCATTTCAACATTAGTGCAATTTGTGCGACATATCTAATACTGGATATCAATGTGTTCATTTCATTTCATTGAAAGCATACTTTAAACTCGATCCTTATTTTGTCATCTCCAGCCACTTAAGAGCCGAGGGCGGCACGGAAGGAGGACACCACTACGAGGCCCAAGTGAGCCAGCAGCGCGGTGCAAGAGCTTCGAGTGCATGCAGCTCGGTATGTGAGAGTTCCTTGTAAGCGACTTACGAAAAAAATACACAACATTGAAGCAAAAAAACAATGATCCTCCCATCGTTGAAGGAATTTTTGGGTTTGTATCAAGGCAGAGCACAAGCCGCAACACGCAGTCGACGGGTTACAGTTCATAATATGAACATGGTGCTAGTGCAAGGTAGCAGGGTGCACGTTTCTCACCCTTAGCTTCTTGAATGAAGTATTTTGGTAACAGTGCGTAGCAAGCCAGGAATTACATTTCAATGAGTGCTGCGACATAAGAACTTCACAAGACACATCAGAAGGAACCGAGTGGCCCCTCAGAATCCAGGGCATTCCTCAAAAACTTCAAAGCACTAGTCCAGAGGACGTACTGCGATTACCTTAGTTGAAGAAAGCGGCATAACTGTTTAGAAATTCTTTGGTTTCATTCCAAATCACACATCAACACGTCGCTCTAAAGCTTCACCAAAGAACAGAACTAAGCAGTCACCGTACTTCAGAAACTTGTACACAAGAACTCCAGTCTAATGGCTTCAACTTATATTATACACTAAAAACTCTCTTCGTCATAAAAAATCCTACGATATTGACAAGGAAGGTGATCTGATGAGCCACAAGAAGCGAGCACTGAAACGAAACAATTGAATAAAGTTGCCACCAAACAGCTGCCGTGACGGAGACAGAAAGTTAAGAGCTGAATGAAGACCTTTCAAACATGTAAGCGCGAACGGGTAGCGCATAGTCAGAACAGGCAGACTGAGCAGACAGCAGAGAGACGAATAGCATTCGAAAAGGAAGATTACCAACCCAGGTCCCGGCTATAAGCAACAGCACTAAAAGCGATCACAACAAAACATCAGTAGCTCAACTTAGATAAGAACCTGAATTAAACTTCTATATACAGGATGCAAATATGTAAGTACAGAGAAATACGTACAACTGGCGAAATTCAATTTAGCCGTGTTCCTACAAAACTTAATGGTAAAATAAAATTACTTCTCCGAAGGCACGCGACTTCTGACATAATTGCAACAATTATATTCCCAGAGTATGACAAAATTACCACTGGCATCTATTTGAAAATAAATATACTCCATATTTAATCGACTATCATGAAATAAAACCAGGACTTACCTCCTTTTAAAAAAGACAATTGATAGTAGCAATACTAACATTTTCTCACGTAATACTTGACATACACAAATGGACAAACCTAAAAGAGCGATGGGCTGAAGTGCTCTATCTTGCTCAGACGGATATTCAAGAAAATCGTTTACCTCGAAATTTTCAGCATGCCAACCCAGCTGGCGAGAACTTCTTAACGAACAATCCCAATAATAGCCCAATGTTGCTTGCTTGGTCCATCCATCCCCCTGCCACGCTCTAAGGATTCAGATAAGAGAAAATTCCCGGGTCCGTATTCCTAAACCAATAGCGAGACAGTCTAATTGGGTAGTCCGTATCAGTGATACTGAAACTATTATTTCATGTCAGAGTTACCTTAAAAAGAGGGTACCTTAAAAATTTAACTTCATCTGTCCCGACATTTTTGGCGGGGTGCGTCTACTAGCGTGAGTAAGAAAACAACTGCTACACTGAGTCTGATACGACACATAATGAAACGAGTACACCGGACATAATTTTGTTTTTGCTTCTGTAAATTGATCTCTGGATGAAGGACAGGAAAAATTTGTTGTTATGAAGCTAAAAGCTAAAGTATGACGACTACTGAGCACAGGCACTGACCTGAACATTCTGAGAAGAGTGCTCAGGAGACTGTTCCCGGGACTGCTCCAGACTCGCCGAGTTGGGGAGGCTGGCCGGGTCAGGCTTGGGCCCAGCTATCAGGGACGCCAGCCAGTGGCCGCCTTGGCCGTTACTCATAGACTGCACACCATATTATTGAAAATCGTACGTCATCAAAATAACACTTTCCTAAAACGTTGTCCATTTTATTCATCATTAGACCACTTGTAACCCATTGGGTCACTATTTTGAAGTTATTTTAAAGTTCTTTTGAGCCTTCCATGATTCCTCTTTATTTCCTAACATGCATCTGAAGCACAGTGAATACGAGTATTTCACTCGCGTTAATCCCACTGAGCCGTAACCATGATGAGATGAAAATGCCCTGTTTGAATTATCAAGAGACAAGTTTTGAGTAGAACACAGGAGAGTAGCAAGCCTTACAACGCACCGAAAACCTCAGCTTATACAAAAACCGTTCCAACAGGATTCACTGGGGTCACAATATGCTGATATTCCATATAATTATATTCAATAAATAACAATAGTGGTCACCACGTGCAAAGAACTAAAATATTCTCCAGACCAGCTATCATTTTCTTCGCGATCCAACCCCCGTCACCGCCAATCTAAAATCCAAACAGCGACTCAGGGTTTATCGATATTACATTTAATGAAATTACAGTGCAAGGAAAACAAAATTAGGTGATATCCCTATTCAGAGGGCAGCAGGTCAGATGGGATTTAAGTTTCCACGCCATGTTATTACTGAAGAATGTGCACGGTCGCAAGCAAGATGATCAGAATTTTAGTATTACATAGATACCCACACAGCGGTTCCATTGGCAGCAGACGCTAACATCAGAAAGGAGAAATGTTGTCTACTCCTATTTTGACGTGTAAACTAGTTTCTAAATGTAAGTGCTGTGGCAATTTCTGAACACAGCGCAATCATTGGACGGATGAACACTTGGCTGAGACAAAGAAATAAAGACCCTTCCGTCAAGAAAATTCCAATGGAAACTACGCTTGACACTCGACAAATATCACGAATTCTTCTTAGAAACGTCACACTGATAACACATTAACAAGCATTCATGCAATAGGTAAGGGACTCTTTTCCAAAATTTTTGCAATGATAACTGTTGAGAAGTAGAGTTTCAATGGTTACACCAGGAAAGTTTCGAACCAGAATTAGGGAACAAAGTCCGGCATAAAATGAACTGCACTCGACGACAACGCAACACACGGGGCTGCTCATGAAAAAGAAATCGAGAGTGAAGAGGCCTGTCTACTATAGCGTTAGACTCAAAATAACAGGTAAGAGCAGTAGTAAGCCGCAGGTCACTAGCGCTTCAGGATCAGGTAGATCCACAAGACTGTTGCTGCCCGGAAGACACCAGAACCACATCCCCAGGGGTGAGATGGACAAACTGTTCCAGAATTAACCACAAGACGGCATGTACGGAAGACACCAAAACACTCGAAGCTTGAAGTAAGCTCCACTTATATTTAAAGCGAAGAGATAATGTGTACATCAATTTCTGTTATGAATTTGAAAACCACAAATAAAAACATTTAAAACACACTCAACAGGACTATACAATTATCTAAACAACTCCTTTAGATATTGACGACTATAAATAACAATTATGGATCTCATACTTGAAAGACAATACAAATAGCCCCACAAACAAGTTAATTTTGCCGTTACATAAATCAATTCGGTGCCTAAAATTAGCAAGTGTTACCAGGGTTGCGGAGTCAGACTCGTAGGAATAGTCGGAGTCAGTTTTTTTTACCCGGACTCGACTTTAGAAGTCCAATAATTTTTTTTTGGTTCATTCTTTTTACTCGCTACATAAGCAACCACACATCGGCTCTTCTTTGACTAATTATTATTATTATCATTATTATTATTATTAAGCCTTCGATGTCTTTAACGAACTAATGTAGACCAAACTTAATTCACCCTGATTTCTTGATTCACCTTAGTCCACAAAGCATAAAAAACATCTCATGAAAAGTTAAATATATAGAATTAGTAATATAAGATGATTATGGGAAATTATGTTTAATATTAGCTCATGGATTTTATTCATTTTAGTTAATTTATATTCCCTACATATTCTAACCGTTTTCATCAGTAAATATCAAAGTATTATAAAAGGAAATTAGGAAACTACAATTTAAAAATAACTAACAATCTACATTCATCCATCGTAAATAACTTATGAATTCATAAATTTAATAGCTCTCGTACGAAAATATTAATGAAGCTCCAGATGAAGGAATATGTAGGTCTACATAATACGTTATAGACCAATATTAAAACAGATTATACAAATAATGTTGTCGCGTAAAAGGTCTACAACGATTTGTATCTCTTACAAAACTTGTCCCATTCAATTACACTGGTAAATGCAATTTTTTTCGCAAGATGCTTTTGAACCAATTATGGTTAATGTTGCAACACTGAATTCTAACATGCTATTAGTTTTTGTCCAACACATCATGTTATCAAGATATATTTTGTAAATACAGGGTGGACCACAAAAAAGTTTCCTTTTCCAAATTCTAAAAACTCCGTAATTAATGGCCGTAGAAAATTCTATACAGTCTCATGCTCACCGCAGCTCGATGCACTTTCACCAGGTTAAACTATTCTGCATTTATAGGAATGGCTCACAAACAGATGAACGATAAGTGAGAGTACAAAAATGTGATATGATGGAGCAAATCTGAGACCAGGTTTGAATTAAGCATCCCAAAATTGATTAACAACAGTTATTACTTTCCATGCCAGAAACTTTTCATTTTTATTAGTTGACCAGTGTTATAAAAGATGGTAAGGAAGACAATAAATAGAGTAGCCTAAATACGAACTCTTAGAAAATATAAATGTTTCATCATGAATTCCTATCTATAATAAATAAACTTCAACCATAAAAAATTACTAAGGGTAAAATAGGAATTGGGTCTCGTAATTAAGCAGTCAGAGTCGGGGGAGTCTGATGTTTGGGAGGAGTCAGAATTTTTGAAATCCCAGTAGGAGTCGGATCAGTTACTACATCTTTGCATTGCGTAAACAAGTCACAGGCCTGCTCGAATGACAACAGCTCATCGCGGCAACCTGTGACGATTCGTGACCACAAAGTGAAACAACAACTGACGGTTCAGAGATGCAAGCTTTGTCGCTTTCCAGTTACATCAGTAGCGGAGGTGTCGAAATCGTAGATTCCTGGCTCTCCCAATTGGTGCTCACACTCGACTTGAATGAAGGTATAATTTGGAAACACGCCATACAGTTAGGATGACAGAAATAACTTCGGAAAACGAGAATTTACAGAAATTTTCAAAACCCCACGTTCGGCATAAAAGATGCGTAAAATTTAAAGTAAAAAGTGTAAAAACCTTCACAAATAATATGATCAATTGCACGTAAGCATCAGCAAAATAAAAATCAATGTGAACGAGACACTAGTTACAAACTAAGCAAACCTTCGTGAAGTAACTAAAACGAAGCAGTTGGATTTCTTCCAGGAAAGGTGCAGCAACGAACCATAGTAAATTCTGAGCTATATTTGAAAAGTGCAAAAGTGGACACGCCCCGCCACACACAAAAATCAGTGAACCAGCCAGTACTCCTCAGGATTTAGGAGAACTGCTCTACAGAGATGAGCTCCTTGTGGCAGTGCATCAGTTGTACTTGGTGTTAGTTTAGCAATGAGTCAAAATAAATCCCTTGAATTGATTGGTTGGTCCTCAGGTTATACGTCGGCACTACTCAGAGAATAGATCGATCAGAAAGCCGATCTTCTCATAAGTTTGTTCCAAAAGAATTCCGTCAGTTCGCCTCTGAACCTTCTCAGAGGTATGGTCATAGGGTCAAACTGCGGCAGTTTCCTACATGACGTTCAATGCTACACGCGTTGCCACCACACACGAGCTACGTACGCGCATGAAATCGCCTGTGGTTCAGGAGACACGGAACAGGTGGCTCACCTGGCGATGGACGCAACTCAAGCAGCCTTGGCAACCGGGAAACTTTCTGTGAGGAAGTCTGACGACCAACGTCATCCTCGACATCCCGCTCAACTTTCCATATCCAAGTTCGTGCACGAGTTCATACTTACAGTTCTTCCTTGGACTAAGTGCTTATGGCAACTTCAGTAACATATAAATTGAAGCTTAAAAAAACGTAACTACCATACACAGACGTTTTTGTTCACTACACTAGATCATCCTTAATAGCTCCTTTGATACACCCAAGATGAACAGCCGAGTTCATCCCAAGAGGTATAAGAAGCCAAAAGCTGCTCAGTGCTCACATTGTGCGTCTGGTGAGTGGGTGTCTGCTGTTGCTGCTGCTCGAACGGATAGGGCGGTGTCTGGCGACTCTCGTAGCGGGGCGGTCCGCCACCACCACCTCCCTGATCCACGTGAACAAAGCCCACAGTAAAGACGAGAAAATATTCTTCATCAGAAAATATCCCGCACGAGTAAGTAGATACTTGATGCGTATCTAGTACGAATATAAAATACCACAAAAAACGTGTGAACGCAATGAATAATGAACCTTTCTAAACTCCTGATGGGGAAATCATGACGATGGTTTGATGCAAGCTTTCAAAATAAGCTGCACTCACTCTTTGGTGCATGTCCCCGTCAACCTGGCTGTACTGCTGCTGAGGGTGCTGCTGCTGCTGCTGAGAGTGCTGCTGCTGCTGCTGAGGTCTCCTCACAGGTATGACGCGTCTGTCATCTTCCGAAGGCGCGGAGTTGCCGCCGCCAGCAGCCGTCATCAGCGACGAAACAATCGAAGCGTCCGACCGGAAGTCAGGGTGTTTGGTGTTGATGTAAGCCAGTTCAATTAAAACTAAATTTTCTACCTGCACACACAAATGAACATGGCAATCACGTCAAATTAATGAAAATACGTGCAATTCAAACATGGAATCGCAATTTTTTCCCTCTCGTGATCTACAAGGCACACATCATCGAAAAAAAAAATGAGATAAAAATAATATCTCCGTCCTGAAAAACGCACATTTATTCCTCGATGAGGAAAGATATAAGAGAAATATCTGCGTTAAATTCCCAGAGGCCTCTTTCGCACCGAAACATCATCTTGTGTTGCCGCTACGTCGATACCACATCGATCAAATGACAAACAATGGACGCCACAACAACCGCCTCTATCCGACAGATAGTTACCGTTCAATTTCTTATAAATTAAGGCTTTCTTTGGTGTTATTACCTCAAAATGCTGGTTAGATTAACCTTCTGTTTATCATATTTTACTTTGAATGCAAAATGCGCTTCATTGTAGGATTTAGGCGTCACTAACGACGCTCATATACGTAATGATATGCGTCACAGGCGCGTCACACGCTGAGCCCCGTGAAACTCACCTCGAAGCGCTCGACCTACAAGAAGAGTGTGCGGGTGTGAGGCATTCATTCAGATTCAGGCATCCACTCCCCGCCGATATCGCTTGAGAGACGAGCAGCCCTTCGAACCCATTTGTCGAATCACTCGTCAAAATGTGACACGCAACTATTATTGTGTTGGACTCTTAGGAGTCCGTGTCCACGATTCACGTGTGACATTGTTGGAGGTAAGCCAATGCGTGTCCATTCATACTTAACCCATTGCCCTAAATCCACCATGGGGGCAGCAGAGCCAATGGCCCATCCACCGATCCATCATAGCCAATTGAGTAACCTCGCTAATCATTTTACTTTACCGCTTTCTATTCCAGTGTTCTGAGATGTGTAGGTTGTATTAATTCAGGTTTCCTGATCAGTCTAATTCAAACTTTGGCGTAATAGAGCGTTCATTCCTTTGGCGATGAGAGCAAATACATTTCAATATCAGGTCCGTTAGAATTCTTGTGCATATTGTACTACTTAGATAGCGCTTCTTTCATCCCATGCATATATAGATCCCGTGAACAACCACAGAGATAATTTTGTTTGCAACTTAAAATATACTCGCTTACATTTGCAGAGTTACATGAAAACATACCAGGCTTTCTCAAGTTAAACTTTTAGCTGAAGAGCAATAAATGTATCAACGGCTCGAATTAATACCAATGTATTAATGAGATATTGCAATCACACGAACAAAAATATACTAACTTTTTCTAGAAAAGTTTTTCATGTGGCACGACGCCATAACAATTCGCGTGACTGAGTTGAATGATGGAGTTGAAATTAAAGATGCGAGACAAGTGCAAATAAAAATGCCAATATCTAGAAATATAAAATGTGGGTTCCAAAGAAAATTAGTAGGAAATGATGAATGATTATGTTTACCACGGTAAATATTTTCCCCATTTGATTCTTTGTTACAACAGCACCAATTAATTTAGAGTGTTTATGATATCTTCCAGTAACGTTCAGGTATAAAACAGGAAAAACTGGTCACATGGGCAAAGCTCACCATAGAATTAGTTGGGGGAAGCCTGCGTCGCAGCAGCTGCGTCACCACATCCACGATCTTCTCGTGCACCTTCGGGAACCTCAGCATCTCTTGTTGTACCTGAATCAAACTTACACAGTTAACACACGATAAAATTAGGGAGAAATAAGTAGCCATGCAATAAAAATTATTCACATAATGGTAGCATTATATCATTAGGGGTTCAACACATACCAATTCATCTGAAACTAAAGAAGAGAAGTGGCGGTTGCCACTGACGAGAGCAAGGCCGTAACGAAACACAACAAAGCGTGTTCGAACCACAATAACGGGCAATTAAAGCGGCTAAAGATTATATGAAGACGTGCTAACTGAATTACTCAGCACAGCAACTGAATGAGACCAATAGCACTACATCCGCAAGAGGGACTTCCGTAATGGCCATGCAAATACCACGGAATTCAATATAGGAAGTTCTGTAGAATTCACAATGAGGAACGACAAGTCTTTTAACCGCAATTAATTACCATATCATAGGTACAGGAATTTTCAAACAATATCCACTACTTATCATTGAGCAAAAGCAAAATCGATAATCCTATTTTGACAAACAAACTTCTACAAAATGTTCTATTATCATATTATACTATGCGTCTTCCCCAGGAACATTTCAGAATCCCTACACATTTAACAATGATGAAAAACTGGGAATCAATGTCCTCTGCCTGAGGAGCAAAAAAAAAAAAGAAGAGAACGGCCGGTGCCAAACCTCGGTGCCGCAGAACTGGATGATGCGCTGCATCTCCTCGTGCACCAGCTCTACGCAGCGCTGCGAGGGCTCCTCCAGCCGCCGGATCTGACGTTTCACCAGCAGCTCAAAAGACACCTAGCCAAATATAACAATTAGTGTAAAATACTTATGGTCAAGAAAGGGATATCCTATAGTTAAAGAAATGTGATGATGCAAACAAGATTGGTATTTTAGTTGGTTTAGAACTTTCCAACACTGTCACCACAACTCGGTTTTGACAGACGTGAAGATTATTTCTAGTCATTTTTGAGATGTGTTAATTTCTCAACATAACTGGGTGTTCATACACTCCTTTACTTGAAATAATTGACTAGATTATAACTTCTGATGATCTCCATCTATCTCCATTCCAAAGGATTATTTTTCCCGGAGACGGTGAAAAATGTTCAAATCGGGCAGCTCAAGCATATAAAAAACAACACAGAAACAAGACTAAAATCTAAGAAATTTTTAATGGTTAGTTAGTTAAGGCTTCCTAACCACAACAACAACGATCTCAGGAGCACGAAAAGAAGGGACCACTTAGCATGGGCTGTACAGAAAGTGGAACCTACGCACGTATGCATTCGTACACAGGATTCTCTGCGCATAGAAACAGGTTAAGAAGGATGAAAACGAAAAGATAAAGAACAATCAGCAAAGATGACATAAAAAGGAGAAAAAGCAAATGGGATGCAAAAGACAGAAGTCTCAGAGGCCTAGCTACAGCTCAGGTAACTTAATATGTCCCCCTCGGGAAGCAAGTCAAAAATCTAAGATATAAATTAAACCTTTGCTACGTCATAACTTCTAGTGATATTCACAGAATAACAAATAAATCATGATTCATCGTGGATATGGCAAAATTTGTTCTCTAAGTTTAGCCGCCAAGATATCAGACACCGCCAAAATCAAACTGCGCAAAACACCTTTCACTCTTGCCAGGCAATCCGCAGGTTCTTCACGATGGCGCTCAGATGTATTTCTCACGCGCGTGCACACGTCAAGTGAAAATGTTCAACTTTGAGCATTCAACTTTTTCGAATCATCTATTCTTCACAAAGACTCAAATAGTAGTAAACAATTGCTGGCACTTCAAGATCTTCTGCTGATCTTACACCGAAAACACAAACTTCGTTACAAGCTCAAGAGTCGCAGAAGTTGCAGTACAAAGCTGTATCATATGCAAAGTAGCACCGCCTAATACACCACACTTTCTCAATTATTTCAATTTAAATTTCGTAGACGAATTTCTTTTAAGACTTGAGAAGTGCACCACAGTATAGTGTTAAAAAAGCATTATGTTACTCAATTCACAAAATCATGAAAGTCGTGCGCAAAGACCAGAAGGAGTAACAAGCCCCTCGCAGAACAAAGTTGTAAGGATAGATCCTGGGCGTCCCTTATTCTAACAAAAGCAGAATGAAGTCCGAGGCTTCACCTCTGGTATAAAGAGTGCTGGCCGAGGCCCCGTAGCATTCCGTATGGCAGTCAGGATGTCCATCTGCGTGAGGCCTGCCAAGGGGTGGATGCTGTCCAGGGTGCGCCCGAACGTCTCGTGGAAAATATAACAAATTCGAGCGCCTCCGCATCTGTAAGCCACGTTGGATCATTAGATCCTCTAAAGATGAGGAGGAAAATATATAGACTTTCTACCTAGTATGTAGTTGAATCTACCTGAAACTGGGCTACAGAGTATCAATTTATGCATTAGGTAAGAGTCTTACGTAATTGTAGGACACGTATGAGTGGGATCTAATGGCATCAACTATCACAGCTAAAATAGCATCATAAATAAATCATATCCAAATAGGATAGTATATTTTGAAACGGACCTTTCCTCATCTGCAGAAAGTGGCCTATTAAGTGCTAAGTTCCCTAACACGACATTAGCAAAAAGTCACAAAGAACAACAAGAAATGTACGTAGAACAAATGATATACATCAACATAGACCGTCACCATTCACAGAATATTTACCTCCCTCAAGTCGGATTACGCATTCAAGTAAATATGCTCACAGTTCAGTAGTTTCAATATTTCTGGCCGTCCCCTCTACCGTCTGGCAGTAAGCAGCATTAAACTTGGTTATTATTTGGAGCAGCGTTTGAGCCTTGTCCTGCACGTCGTCGCCGTAGCTGTTGAACAGCGACTGAAACTGCGACATCATCATGGTGACGCGTGTCTGTGAAAGCAACACACCAGTCAATCATGACACGGGAACTCGTGTAACACACCACAGCGTCAAGTCATAACCTCAGGCACTGCGTAAGTACGCGTCAAAGAAGATTTACGTTCTAGCAATTGAGTCTGTCGATCGAATCTGAAAGTGAAGATTAACTTTTCAGATGAAGAACGCAATCAGAGATTAAATATGATTAAACTAAATGAGGAAGACAAACTTAATAATAACTATCACAAAAGAAAAGGCATCTAATGGGAAAAATTAATCAAAATGTCATGAATGAAGCTAATAAATTAGGGTAAAAAACAATTTACTCAAGAAAATGTCTTTAACCAGTTGACATGAAACTTTAGACGAGCAGCAAAGAGTTAAAAACATTGCAGTAAAAGAACATTTACCTACATTTTAGCGTAGCTTCCTATGTTAACCTGTACTCATGTTGGGCGCAAACCCTTACAGAAAATAACAACCTGTAATGAATGCAACCATAGTATTCATGGGAGATCATAAGGCACCACATCATGCGTAAGACCACGTACTCGTCGAAACTACGCCTTAATCGATGTCACAGACCATTGCGCACAGCATCACCGTGATGCAAAGGACTATGTAGTCTACAATACAGTCTGACATGATCCGAAACTGTTACTTGCACTGTCACAGCTAATAAGTGGTCAAATGGAACAGACCCCAATGACTAAAAAGAAAGCGCACCTTGAGCTCGGGCAGGCAGTCGCGGATGTGATGCATGAGAAGCCTGTTGAGGGTCTTGGCAAGGTAGGGTGTTCCGTTGCGGTTGGCGAGTGTGGGGTACTTGCGCTGCAAGAATGCCGCCTCGTCCTTCAGAGCGTCCTCTATACTCTGCTCGTAACACAGGATGCCAGTAACATCTCTCTCCAGTTATTCTGTGACTGCCACATTCCCACCACTATAACTTCAACGAGGGAGTGCGGCCACACAATATGCCATGCACACTTACACTGTGATAAGCCAATAATTAAATTCCACGACTTTTCCACACAAACATTTTTGAATAATAAATCCCACCAATTTCTGAAGTAGAACTAGAGGAAGTTTCACCCCATTTGGAAATTACACAAACTCAACCTAAAGAAGGTACGAGTTGTGTCAAAAATTCAGTTTCGTAAATCGGCCAGGAAAGACAAACCGTGTATAGTTTGCGAGAACAAAGGATGGAGAATATTATTTAGACAAAGCCATAAAACATTTTTCCAAGCTAGGGTTAGCATTAATCCCCTCCCCAAAAAAAAAATTTAGTGGGGTTTAGATTTTAACGTTTCTTAACGTTTTAATTTTTTTAGTGAAATTGCATTAATTTTGATAATTGCATTTTCTACCATTTTCAGGTAAACATTCAATACAGGTAAACTAATCCAGGAATACTCTTGAACTAACGAGGAAATACATAACACAGTTACCATTTTATAGTCCTTTAATAAATTCCGTTTTAAGGAGTAACTATAAAATGCTTGTTTGATAGATCTTTTTTGTAAGTTTTTTTAAATAATAATATTCTATTTAGGAACGAAATAGTGTCAAGGAAGAGTGTCATCTGGTTGCTTCTGATTGCTTCTACAAAGAGGAAGAGTGTCAACTGGTTGCTTCTGGTACCCGAAGGGTGCACTAGGCACACGTGTCAGTCGAGGTTCCCGACGCGCAAAGTGTTGAAATAAAAAATTTTTGTTCCAGAAAATTCGGCTGCGGCGGAGGTGGCAGCATTGCCCGGCCGGGCTTGTAGAGCATATAAGGCAGCGCGCGGCGCTGCGTCTCAGACTTTAGTCCGCATAAAGGATGGAAAATAGTTTTCTGCGTCCGAGGAGGAGGAGGGAGGATAGTCCAGGTGACACTCTTCCTCTTAGTAGAAAAATAGGAACTATTTCGTTGCTCAATAGAATGTATTTTTCCACTCGATTTAGAGTATCACCTGGTTGCTTCCCCTAGCACCGGCCCGAGATACGCGAGAGGTAATGGTAATGGAGCGACCTCGACTGAAAAACCGTGCCAGAGGTAGAATAGGAGGAACGTATTAGAAGG
>VOMN01069572.1:0-13050 GCA_014899125.1 Orchestia grillus | reverse complement strand
GACGACCAGAGTTTTAGTATTATATAAATAGATAGATAGACTAGATAGATTGATTAGGCTGTTGCACACGCCTCAGTGTAAATGAACTTATTTTCGAACTTAAAGTTAAAGGTTGAGTCAACCTTTACAGCCCATTTTATTTTCACGGAAGTTTAACGACAAAGCTGCATTTAGTTTTGAAGGAAAAAATAGCTATAGATTTATGGAACTAGGCCATGTGATCCTTTTGAACTGTATAGGGTTAACATTTTCTCTAATTATTAACATTTAGATAAGCATTTTCTGTAAATTATTTTGGCTGTAAAGGGTTAACATTTTTTTAAATGGGCTAAATGTACATTGCAAAATATTTTTTTAAAGTCAACATTTTATTAGAGCGTAAAATGTAAAGGTTAACACTTTCTGCCCAATATTTGCGCGGGCTCACAGGCCGCAGCGAGGGACGTACCTTCTCAGGAGGCTGGTCGTGGTCGCCGGTGGCCGACCCATTGCTTGCCGCTCTGAAGGGCGCCGCCCTTGAGGAACACCTTCCTCCTGCAGTAGGTTCTCTGCTAGGCTCGGTGCTCTGCTGCTGCGAGGGTGTAGGGGTGTTGGGGGCATTGGTGACGGCTGCAATAGACGTCGTGACCGAGGCAATGGACGTCGTGACGTCGGGGATGGGCTGCTGGAGGGCAGCTTGCTGCGCCTGGGTCGCTTGAAGTGTTTGTGTGTGGGGGTCCGGTGCCCCATTACCGGACGTGNTGGGGGGGCTGTGTATGGACTGCCGGCATACGGTTGGTACATTACCTGTGCACAACTCATACTGAATGTACACACCTCTCAACGCATGTATCCTGCCTCTGAAGGCCGGATCTTTCCTCAATTGTGCGACCCCCTCTCAAAGGGTTTCCACGACGTGTGTTGAGCTAATTTTCTGATTAGGTCCGATATTCTTTGCGTTAAAATATACCAAGAATGAATTAATTTCCACCAAACGCTACCATGGAACGTCAATGCTCAGGTGTTGTTGTTCTCACTTGTTTTTCTTTTGGTGTAGAATGATGCCAGACCAACGATCCCGTAAAACTGCTACGCGAGCTTGCGTAAACTTTGAGTTTGAATTGGCAAAACTTGACTGTATTCAGCTGCACACTACAGAATTGCAGGAAGCCAAAGACTCGAGGAAACGTACCTCCAAGTTTGAAATTTAGACTTCACAAATTGACCGCAACATCAGAGCGGCTAACACTTTACGAAATTATTCTGGACATCTGTCCGGCGCTTCCTCACCCGAAGACGACCTAAGATGGATTTTTTGGTAAGGAAGGATACAAATGAAATACAAAAGGCAGAATTAAATTAAAAGAATCTTTAAATTTATACTGAAATTATCTATCCATATTGAACACGATCGCGGAACCTTTTAACAGACTGTTCTTACGCTCCGATATTTATCAGACTTACAAAATGTAAGTGGAAATTTGTTTTTCACCGGATAGAAAAGTCACTGTGTTCGTTACATCATGTTTTAGATACCAACATACAGTCTCAAACACGTTTTTTCATCAACTTCTTTTGATGGAAGGGGATTACTTCAAAAGTGCATACAAAATGCCGCGTAATTACAATTTCTAAGAAAAAAATCACAGCCCTATTCTTGCCGTAGGTATTATTTCGACAAAAGTGTTTGCACTTTCCCGGGTTGCCCGCTCACTAATGTCGTCAAAAAAAATTATTCACTTTCATTGCTCACGCACCTCGCCCATAAACTCAGAGCTGTGGTAATTAGCACGTCATCATATCACTGTATGGAGGTATGGAGAGGTCGAGAACAACCTTGGGCTCTTTAGAGAGACACTCACGCAACCAAAAGTACATGGGCACTGATCTCCTCAAGCAGGGGCACGGTGTGGTCAGCCACGCTCCGCCTCAGGCCACGCCTCATCCAACAGGCACCTCCCCTAAACATCCTCACGATAAAACGCGTATTTTTAATCCTATGCTCGATTTAAAGAATCGTATTACTGTAAGTATGCTAGATAAAGAAAAGGGTCTGATTATCAGTAGTGAAAAAATTCAAGGTGATGACGGACGCCCTAAATCTACGCGGCTGAGGAACGCGTTATTTTACATTGATTTGTACCTTCGTTTGCTCGGCTAACGTTAAGTTTCCTTGGTTGTTTTATCCCATTCTGAAACTCTGCTTTGAATTGGAATTGTACTCCGCAAAATATATCGACTATATTGAGAGCGACGAACCGCGTCGTTCTCTCGGTACTGCCAGCTCCCCGGGCCCCACAAACGCCTCCCGTGCACACAGGATCACAGCTCCCACCACCCAGACTGGACTTGCTATTCGATCATCTATCGCGAAGCTCCACCTTCCGTCAAAAAGCTCCTTTCAAAGCTCTGTTGTTGCCTCAAAATACCTGCTCCATGGATAATATTTAGCAACGCTGGTGTATTTTAACGCATAGGAGTGCTATTTACGCGCATAATGCGTATATATATATGCCCAGGTTTCCATGATTTGGACTTCTTTCACCCCGTAGCTCCGCCCCCACCATCAGTGCCACAGTGGACCGAGATCCGGGGTTTGTGCAGCAGTTTAACGAAGCGGAGTCTGCCTTTTCAAAAGCCGACGTTCAAACTAGGAAACCCGGAGCTTCTATTTAAAAGCTCTAATTCCCTTCTTGACGCTGAGTTCGTGCTTGTATGACTTTAACAGAACTCAAAACGTCCGCGAGATGTTTATTTCGAACGGCGGAGTGCAACATCCACCATTTCTGAAGCCAGGGAGGTCTCTCGGCATTGATTATGTGTTTGGAGGGTACCGCCCCCTCCCTCTCTCTCTCTCTCCCTCCCTCTGTCATCTCTGTTCTCCCGATCGCTTCTTCATTCTTTAAAAGATGCGCTGGCGCTCTTAATTAATAAGAAGCAGTCCATCGCTAGCGGACTTTTAGGAAGAAGCCTCGTGAGTAAACACGAATTTTTTAATTGTCCTCAAAGTTTTTAATTCGATGCTTGGCTGTGAGAGAAGAATGTTTCTTTAAAATCAAAATCAATTCAACAAATCCCTTTTCTGCGCATCGATTGCACATTTAGACAAGAAATGGGGAAATTTTGCGAATGATATCCATGTTTCGGATATCAGAGACTCGTACATTAAACTGCAGTAAAATGAAACTAAAAGGGAGGATTTTTCTTCAACCTAAACGATCGTTGAAGTTATAAAACTTTGAACTACAAATGTCCTGCTCGATATAATTCAAATATAATCTGAAAAATGTTTATATAGGAAAAAATGCTAGTCATAGTTTAATTTCCCATCTTGAAATTTTACCGCTCCCTCAATACACACGGCTCATCTCCACCCAACTCGCCCTCAATGCCTCAGGATCTATTGGAATTTGGAAACAAATAATTCCTTTTAATCTTTTGCTTCACAAACAGTGAAATTCATATTTTTTTCTTAATCTTTAATTGATTTTGTTCTAACAGTGAATGAAAAATGCAGCGAATATTATTGCCCTCACAATATATGGGTGCACTCGGTGAGAGAATGACCATCATTTACTTTTACCCAAACCCACGACCAATCTAGAGCCTTGAACGGCCATTATTTTCATCCTAAAAGGTTGTTTTAAATAAGATATTCCTAAACCCTGCAGGCAGTCTTTCCTTAACTCCCCTCGACCATGGAAAAAATGACGTGCGAGAGACAGTCAAAATGTCCCTAGGCAACTCGTAAAATTTTCTGATGTGCCGTATTTTACCCCAGCAATTGTACGGAGGCGCCATTTACAGAGAGCAACGTGGGTTACAATAGTGTCCAGATAATGACGGGTCCTACGTGGGAAAATAATGACGTTCTTTTGAAAAATCAACTTCTTGGACCATTGGTCTGAGGACGCTTTGCCTGCCCTTCTCGTATTCGAGGGAAGTCTATGAAAATTTATAGAAATTTATGGAAATTTATGCAAGTTTGTGGAAACACCGCGAAGCACGAAACTAAGAAATTCATGCTTTGAAGTACAAATAATCAAAATGCGCCTTGAGAACTCCAATTTTTTATTCTGTCCGAGAAATTCTGCGATAAAGACATCTTCAAATTTTGGAAAACGTGCGCGCAAAACCAGCGTTAGGCGCGTGATGAAGCGGGCTGAGAAGCCTGCTCGAAAGATGCCAGCGAGAAGTAAAGGAACCAAAACCCTAAAATAATTTTTCGGATACTGAAGGATTAAGATAAAAAATATTACTGTGATTCTCCGTTGATCATTTTTCGCTATAATGAAGCTTCGTATTCAAAACGACCAACTTTGGCATCACGATAAATGCAAGTGAGACAAAACGACCAACTTTGGCATCACGATAAATGCAAGTGACACAAAACGACCAACTTTGGAATTACGATAAATGCAAGTGGCACAAAAAGACCAACTTTGGCATCACAATAAATGGAAGTGGCACAAAACGACCAACTTTAGCATCACAATAAATGGAAGTGGCACAAAACGACCAACTTTAGCATCACGATAAATGGAAGTGATACAAAACGACCAACTTTGGCATCACGATAAAGCAAATGATACAAGAACCCCGCGCACATATATATTCTAGTTTAACTTTTCCGCAGGAGCATCTATAATTATCTATAATTTTACCCTCCTTAGTATTTCTTTCAATTATTTTTTAAATTAATCGATGGGGCGGGAAAAAGTTAGACTGGGATATAGCCACGGATTTGATGGCGCAAACACACGTGTTGGCCACTGATAGCCTTCACGATAGCCATCGATAAACTTATAAAACGATTCATCAAAGTACTTGGGGGTTAAATTACAGAGAATTATCGATGCTCCGGTGAAAAATTTGCCCTATGATTTTGGAATATCTCTTTTGTTTTTTAATGAATGTGTCAAGATTTGTCCAAGTTCATTTGTCATAACTCGTTTATGAAGTTGTACCTTTGGTAAATTCAGAGTTCGGAAACTCTAAAATCGTATTTCTACATGATGCGTCTCCTCCCCATACTACAATTCCGATATGCTTATGAGTTATGTGTGTGAAATTTTAGGGCGTTTGGGCTTCATGAATTTCATACACGATTTCGATAGTCCTTGGTAATATATAATTCGCTGCAGTTTAAAATTTTTAATTGGAGAGTGATGCTCAATTGTTTTCCTTTCTTGTAAACTTGCCTTCGTCAATTGCGCACCTCGAACATAGGTACAACGTCTCATCGCGAGTTGCGTACGCGCTGTCGAATCAATATTCCATCGTCTCACTTCTGTGCCGTAAGTAGAAATTATTCCGTATGCTAGTCTACAATTGTTGTGTTCACTGATTTTATTTCCGATTGAATAACAATGTAAAGTTCTTTTGAGTTATTTATAAGATGAATAGGTTTCATGGGACTAATGATGTATTTAAGACCTCTATTGGTTTGAGTAGTCCAAAACCATCGCCTATATGCAGTAGAAGGGAAAATCATAAAGATCGCTCGTGAAGCAAATCAGTATATCCATTGAAAAAATGAACCCCCTTTCATTAGGATATTATTTCAACTCGGCGTAAAATGAACCGCTTCAATAAGTCAAGTAATTCAAGGTCATCAATGCATTTAAGGAAATTAACCTTCTTCCAAGAAGGGATTATTTTAATAACTTTATTAAATTAACTGCTTGAATAAGTTCACCTCTTAATTTGAGAACTTGAGAAATTTCCTTGGAATTTACCCGAGATTCCTAAAAGAGATATATCTTCAATTCTAAATTTTAGTATGACTGTGATGATAATTCGCTGTGAGGGACTATTGTGAAGTTAAATATAATTGTCCATTATTTTTTATAGAGCTGATTATACGTACCAAAATAGGTATATTAATGATAGTACTGAGTCCATCATGCCTTTCTGAATAAACGAAACTATGTGAGTCTGATAGGCAAGCGTAAACTACCTATTGATAGTTTATGTGCATAACATAAACTATATGTGTAAACATAAAGTACCTATTGCTAGCTTTTATTTATATTTTGGCGTTTATGTTTATGATAATTTATGCGAACCCTCTCTAAAAAGTATATGTTCACATAACGACAACACCTCGCTATGACGGTAAAATTCATCATTTACTTGTTTATCTAAAAGCCCGTAGTTTTATTTTTTGGAATTCAGGTAATTAAAAATTTCTTGTAATTAACCTAATACAATTTATTTACATTTCTTCCGCCCAGCTGAAGCATTAGGCTATGTATAAAACTTAAAATCTACAAGCCCAGCTAATTTTCTTCTTTTTCCGTTAAGAAAATTTTTGGTCAGATAAAAAAATACATATAGGTTGTCACCCGAAAATGTACCCAATCTTTCGTTGCCCATTGCTTATGTATGCATACATAACAGAATGAAAAGGCACGATAAGCTACGTTCATAATTTAGATTTATTTTGGTAAAGGCTAACTTCAAATGTCGCGATCTCCAGTGACCACTCAAAATCTCTGAAAAAAATGCGGGATTACAAGAGGACTAATTTCGTACACTTGATTAAATATGTGTTCAAAAATGGTGCGTGTTTCACAAGTAATATGGCAATGATAAAGAAAAAATATATATCGTAACAAGGGGAAACAAAAGAAAAGTAAGATGTTAAGAAGGGGCACTATTTATTATTTTTTGTCGGGGTTAATTAACAAGCGAAAACTATTCCCAGTCCAGTCCAACTTTTTCGTCGCCCCAGCGATGATTTTATAAAATTAGTAATAAAAATACTCGGTCGAGCAAAATTAAGCATAACTATAGATGCTCCCCGGAAAAGGTAGATTGGATACCTGAAACAGGCTTGTAAACGCTTAAAGGATCTTTAGATTCGTATCTCTGTGGAACATTATACTTTTGGATGGGATGCAGATTGCTTAGCTACAACACCGGGCTATTACATCGATGAGACGACCAAGCACACCCGAGAAAGAGGCTCGGACAAATATTCACCTGTTCTGAAACTCCTGCCAGAATGCTCACGTACTCTAATGCAAAAAGTACGGGATGTACATCCAACGTACTCCGACGCACGAGGTGCACAACTGTACTCATAAACAAGAGAGGCTTACATTCCAGCAGGAAGTGTATCCTTATCATTAAAAACAAAACCAATTTTAAAATTATTCACCAAACCTATTTTGAAGCTCATGCTAGCAAAATTTCTCACAAAAGTCACGGCGATAATTTTTTTTTCAGCTTCTTGCACTGAGCACCAAAACAAAGAAAATATACCCGTGCGTTTGCTGCGCTGCAACTGGCGTTATTGTTAGTCTTGCAAAGAAAGTTGCCACCATAAATGCCGTTAAGAAATCCTTTCATTTTGGAATCTACAAAATTTAGGCAAAAAAATTCATACTTGAAAAATAGTAAATATCAAATTCTAGTGAGAAAATTTTATTGTGCAAGATATTCAGGTGGCCGCATTATAACTCTTGAAGGACCAAGGGCAAAAACTGAGGAAGTTAAACAATTTAGACCCATTTTTTGTGCAAGGGTTGCATGAGTTAAAGAAAATCAGACATCGATTTCTTAAAATGAGAATGATTGCTCTAGCAAACTTCTCCTGCTCTAAAACTCCCACCAGAATGCTGGCCCACAGCACTGATATCCTGCCAGAATACCACAAACTCCCACCAGAATGCTGACCCACAGCACTGATATCCTACCAGAATACCACAAACTCCCACCAGAATGCTGGCCCACAGCACTGATATCCCACCAGAATACCACAAACTCCCACCAGAATGCTGGCTCACAGCACTGATATCCTACCAGAATACCACAAACTCCCACCAGAATGCTGGCTCGCGGCACTGATATCCTACCAGAATACCACAAACTCCCACCAGAATACTCGCTGACAATACATAAACAATGCAATTTGTTCCTAGTCCTGAAAAATTGTTCATTCTGTTAACGGTGAATTCAAATTTTGTAGTTTTAAGAATCGAAACAATCTAAAAATGCCACTTTTCGGTGCTGTTTTAATTTCACTGTAAATTTTATGGTAGCTCGAGTTCTAGAATTAAGAGTTAAATAAACCGTCATAATATTAAGTTCTCCGCATTCCCGCCTCTCGTGTGAACATCCTGCCGAATGCAATAACCGGTTGCGTAATCAATTTTATATCATGTGGGAAACACAGTTTCACACACGTACTGTATACGAACCTTAAAATCTATTTATATTTTCAAGCTAAATCCAGTTTTAAAGAATAACCCCAGCTCGTTTCCCACCACTATAATAAACACCAAATATCAATTCCGCCCCTTTTGGTATTTCCCAGTACTCTCTCTCACTTTAGTTTTTTTCTTTATTTATTCTTGCTGTGTTAGCGGCATGTCAAACTTTTTTTTGTGCAAATGTTGGATCACATATGCACGAAATTAGAGTACGTTCCGTTTTATATTTTTAGCTACTTTTAGTGAGCACTGAAGACGGCTAGTAGGTAGCCGAAACGCGTCATAATCTTAGGTTTTACTTATATATATTGTAATGCTTATTGTAACTTATTTTTCTCTTTCGTTCCCATAAATATTTCAGCTTTTAACGAGTTCCAAATGACTTTCATACTTCTACTCAAATTTCATGCGTTTATGTATCCATGTTATGACTATCCCATGTTATGTTGTTAATATTCTAAAGTTATTTTCTTTAATTTAACTTACAAGACTTGTACCCAGACCAATGAACGTGTAAAGCGACACAAAATATGTCGTCAACGGGTAGTCAGGACGTGAGTATATTTTGTATAATTAGGACAACCTGTGTACGTGTTGATTAATCATAATTGAGGAATTTTCTATTTGCGAATGTCACGCTTTGGTTACATCATAGTTTTCATATAATTTTATGAATGAATTTGATCTCCATTTCAGAGCACTGATGATCAATTTTTATGAATCTGAAATGTTACCTTCTTTAGGATGATCGTGGTCACTTTGGTTCTTCTTTTTATCCTTATACTGTGTATGTGCATCTATCTCAAAAAATGTGTCAAATATTAAAACTTATGTTCAATTCATTTCCTCTAATGTTTCCATTCCAGGTGTTAATCTTGAAAATTAAAAACATGCGCTTGACAATGTCCTGTCAATCTGAATCCGATGGCCAATCAAAAAGAGCAAATGTTCATTAATCGCATACCAAATGGTTAATTTTATGGTTAAATCAAAAAGAACTAATGCTCATTAATCGCATACCAAATGGTTAGTTTTATGGTCAAATCAAAAAGGACAAATGCTCATTAATCGCATGCCAAATGGTTAATTTTATGGTCATTTAAGAACAACACCAATTCATGGCTTCAAATTCTTTTGGATAATGCAACATTTTGCCCCGATTTTTTCGGTGGTTTTCTGTTCATTTTCAAATTTTGGATTCCGCCTAACAGCTGAAGGATTTCAAAGTATGATATTCATTGAAATATATTATAAAACCTTTCATGTTTGTGGTTATAAAATATGATCCACTCATTGTTATACCTTACGTCTATTCACATGAGTTTTGTAAAATATACATAACCTATGTTACCTACAAACTCTTATTCCAACGCAGCAGCCCGCTCCGTAAACGTTTAATCTCCATGTTGAAATCATGTTCAAATTTCCATGTTGAATAAAGTTGTATAGTTTCATTAACTCAGGATTTCCCGATGGGTTACCTACGATTTTCCATTGAACCGAAAACGGGTTCATATTAATTTTTAGTAATTAACCTACTCTGTATCATGCCTAGGAATCAGTTTTTTACTACAGCACCTCTTAGCATTTTTATAATAACATCCGGCGAACATGAAGAGCTCAAGACGTCCCTCCAAAACTATATGGAAATCGCAATCGTAACTCTTTCGACGAGTCTTAGCCTTTCAACTCTTTCCATGAATTTTCCCGAAATTTACTACTTATTTCATCTAGACTCGTCGTAAAATTAGTAAACTTAACGTTGAAATTAAGGACACGAATATGTTCAGGGCATTTCATCACAAGCATTGAGCTGATTTTATTACTCTACGCAACAGGGTTCTTGTTCTTGGCAAAACAGCGTTATTTCTAAACTCCTTCAACTGCAAAACATAGTAAATGTCCATTATTCATGTGTAGCTTTGCTTTTGTATTATGTACGTATTTCTTGTATACATCACTGACATTGTATTGCAACTTTACCCTTGTGTTATACGTGTACTACTTATACTCATTACTGACTTTTATTAGAACTTTACCTTTGTGTTATACGTGAACTTCTTATATTCATTACTCACATTGTATTGCAACTCTACTTTTGTGTTATACATGTATTACTTATAACTGGTATTGTATTGCAACTCTACTTTTGTGTAATGTATGTATTAATTATATTTACTTCTGGCATTTTGGTAAAGAATGGGAAATTGGAAAATTTATCGACCTGACCGCTTATGCACAGTAGTTGCATTGAAAGGATTTTTTTAAATATTTACTAACAAGAAAATGAGAAATTATTGATTTAATCCTGGAGCAAGATCACAGAAGAAAAATTTTGCTACCCATTGTTATTTAATGGCATTTTTATTTTTTTCGGAAACTGCTTATTTATGCCATACGATACTTTCGTTACCAGACAAATTTTTCACGCAAAGCGCTGCTGAGACAAATCCAAATTTTCTTAGCAATAACCAAAGTAACTTAATTAACTTTCCTTACGTGTAGTTTCAGGGAAAAAACAAAGCATTTGTCAAAACCATTAACTTTATCATTGCTCGTTCCCTGCATACACACCTAACATAGCTGTCCAAAGTGTTCATTTATGAAACTGAAAATGATGCTATTGGCTCTGCAGCTCATCCCTTTAACCCTATCATAATGAAGCTCGCACAAAATAATAAAAAATCTGTAGGTAACCACTCAGTGTACATATATCACTTACCGAAAAATGTATCGATGTATTTTACTGATCCAAGAAGTCTACTTCTTTCAAACTGTGATGAAAAGTTTTAAATTATTCGGTCGACGCATTTCAGCTAATCGGTCGACGTGAACACATCACAGTTTCATATAGTTAATCGAAGACAATGACAATTCAATGGTAACATTTCAAATAAAAGCACATTGCTTTGCGTATGAACAAACATTTACATGAAATCTAACGAACTAAACTATTATGGACCTTACTAATCACACCGCGAAGTCATCTATCTCACCGAACATCCGTTAAGAACAACATTAGGTTGTTCAAAGAGTTCTGGTCGATTTCAATGTAAACGTATTGTAACCTATCTTAGATGCGGTGCCTATGTTGCAAGCACAGATTTAACATTTCGAATGTGAGTATTATTTGTTCAAGACTAAACCTCATAGATCCTTCAATTCAGAAACTCTTTATTGACAGTGAAAATAGATAACGAATAAATGGCAGGTAAGATGTGCCTGCAGCAGGGACTAGCAAAACCATTCTTGTGCGAGTCAATCAACTAATCGAAGATTGTACGAAAACTTTAAACTGTAAATTTTAGCTTCAGAATATCTATCGCAGCGTGTATCTTGATTTCAAAGCAGGATGTTTTGAAGACAAAATATACCAATGATTGCAATCAGGAAACTTGACGTAAATTTAGACGTATCCACATGTACAATTTATTCTTTCCGCAAATAAAAAACTCTCAGAATTTTCCCGACAGCCTTATATAAAACTTCTAAATGAAACCGATATGGCCCCTATAACCACTGGTATATGACGGTCGAATTGAATGGTACTCTGTATATACATGTCCGACACACTCATGACGTACCACATTGACGTATCCTGGGAGATGTTTTGGCCCCTCAGGCCGGGTCACACTGGTGTGCCATCTTTGAGGAAGGTCGAGTTTAATCGTATTTTCCCAAGGGAAACATTCCCCCTGGGATCGAACCCAGGACCTCCTGATTAGGAGGCAAATGCTAACACATGCACCACGGAGTCTTTCGAAACGCAGCTGATGCCGCGTTACCCAGTCCAACATTTTCGCTTTAGCATCTTTAATTATCGATAATTTTTTCAACCCAATTTTTTTTATAAATCTTATTACCAGTTTATCGAAGCAGCGGCCGAAACGTTAGACTGGATAGGGTGCTCTGAGCAGCACCGATTGGCATGCAAAGTTTCAGACTGGGTTCATCGTCCCCATGTTATTTGTAATTACCGTACGAAAGTCTACGTGCATTTTACGCCCCAGTTGAGGTTTATTTCTCAATGGATATGTTCACGGGGGAGCCCGATGATATCAGCAACGTATCTCACCCAGTTTCTACCCCGTAGTTTGGGACATACGAAAAGTTGATAAATTCCTTGGAAAATTGAAACCCTAGCTCTACAAACATATTCCTAGCTCATCATTTGATAGTCAGAATGTCTGTGGGTTGCCTCGTGTTCTTGCCTCACCACAGCGACGGAGAATTCCTCGACCCAAGCGGCGATGTCCTTGTGCTCAGCCCGAGTTTTTTCTTCAAGTCGATGCCTGGCACGCTTGCAATCCCCGGTGCTCAGAGTGACTCGCTTTTTTTAGATTTTCTGATACTTTTTACTGGGCATTCCGTCACACCTACAAGAAAGCGTAACACGATTCGAAGCCACTCCGAGGAAGGAACAACGGTTCTTATTGTTTATAGTTCACTCAGTGTCTATAGTTTATATTGAAAGATTTACCAGCCCGCCGATACCTGGCTCTCTACATGTGTGTGATTCTTGTGGTCCTATTTACGTGCAGATGCTGTGAATATTTACAAACATGAAGCCTGACTGTGATTAAAAGCTAATGTGCTGCATTGATGTAATTGTACGCACGCCATTCATTGTTCATAATGTTTTTTCTTGAAAATTTCCCGAGGACATGTCTAAATTAACATTAATTAACATTAATTACCCTTAATCATTCTTAGATTTCTCGAGAATGGGTGCCATGTTTTGTCGTATGGTGAAAATATTCTTAAATTAGTTTTTTAATTCAGTATTTCTAGCAGGAAAAGTTTCCCACGGATATTGTAAACATTGTAAACATTTATTTACCACAAGTAATTT
>VOMN01069548.1:0-23493 GCA_014899125.1 Orchestia grillus | reverse complement strand
TCACGGTGGTAAGAAGGGGCCAACCATCATTATCATCAAACAGAATTTAGGAGGACTAGGAGGTGGCGGCGGCGGTAAGAAGGGAAAGAAGTTCAGTGACTTCTTCGGTGGCTATGGAGGAGGTGGCGGCGGCGGCAAGAAGAAAGGAGGCAAGAAAGGAAAGAAAGGAGGTGGTGGAGGTCACGGAGGTGGATATGGTGGACCTATTATAGTTGCTGTGCCTCATTATGGAGGACACGGTGGAGGCTATGGAGGTGGTGGAGGACATGGAGGTGGGGGTGGATATGGAGGTGGAGGTGGAGGTGGATTTGGAGGTTACTGGAGATAAAATAACATCACCGAACCACGCTACCGAGACGATGTTATCGAGATCATTGGGGCACCACTCGCTACACGCCGAAGTTCTCCGTTCCTAGCGATAAGATTGCGAAATTCTATGAATTTTCCCTGTTTTGACAACGCAACGAACGATTTATTATTAAAATCGACTACAAGTGTCTAGCCTCGCTATAAATCTGCTCTTTTAGAATATGAAAATTTTTTCATCATGAAATTTATCAAATTCCAATTAAGCAATTTATCATCTTGTTTGAAATTTCTGCAATTTTGTAATACTGAAAAAATTCATGTTAACCTTTCTAATGTTAAGGATATTGTTATTTATTAAAGATCTTTATTTGTTTTCATGGAGTTTTGATCACATGCCTGTACTCGTTCGATTGTGTGAGTCGTACGAGTGCGATTTCGACAAATTGAGACCAGTGTCGAAAGCAACACTTACTAAACGAAGAAAACGAGTAGTACAGTTTCCGAATCTTGAATTGGAAATTCAAATATCGCTCAAAAATCATATTTTTGTAATCTTGATTGAGAAACGGTGAGCTTAAACCTGAAGGATATAAAAACGTTGAAATCTCGAATATCATTCATACTAATGATGTCACCTCCCCGTAGTAGTTACTGGCGATTGGCAACAAAGGTGAAAACAAAAAAGAGTTATTCGAATAAAAATAATCTTTTGCAGCACTCTTTTTGCATCAAGGGCATCCGAGAAGCATGAATTTTCTATCGCATATATTAGTACGTTAATGTGAAATCCTTTGATTTCAAAGTGGCTTCCAAATGATGTACAAAATACTGATTGATATTTGATATGTAGTATTGTTAGCTAAAGCGAAATATCAAGTTTCTGTTTCCTTCTCTACAACATCCTTTCCTGTTGGTCTCTTGAGGAAAATGACAACACCTACCACGAGTGTTGTAACGTCAGGTAAAAGTAATCAGTACGTCTATTGATAGGATATTGCCCCAGTTGAATATCGTCCATGTACTTACTCTTTCTACGAGTATTTCAAGTACCGTATTAGGGTGATGCAGTAATGATGCCCTTCCGTGACCCAGAAGTACTATCAGAAAATTCTCACTTCAGTAATACAGAAATGGAGTCAAGATACGGACCGAATAACGCTACTCCAGGATGACCAAGCTGATGTAGTCACCCGGCAGTTAGTAGCGGTAGCCAACATCACGTATTACTCGTACATTTTATTTTAACGAATTCGGCAACTTTGATAATGACAACCCACCCAGTTAGCCCCACCAAGCTTCTCGCTTTCACTTTTCCAGGCCTGAGTCCGCCCATACTTTAAAGCCGACGTTTTGAAACTAGAGGTCCCGACCTTACCGTGAGTCGTGAAATAAATAAAATGGGTTGCTCCACAACTAGGAACAACCCATCAAAAAAATATCAAAGTACATGTTACTCTATACGATATTCTAGAGTTCTTATGCATTGATTATAGATACTGAAAATGGAACGAGGGCTAAATTCTTTCAGGGTGTAGAAGATTGCATGTAATGTAACGCATTTACCACAAACGTTTTACAAATTGGTAACCTTTGCAAGAAAACGTTAGCTTCTCCCGATACCTTAAGCATCTGATAATAATATAAAAGTAGCAGGACTTTAGTGAAGTACACTTGCAATAAGTTTTTTTCAAGGCGTAGACTCTACTGGAAACGACAAGTTTCAGTCTAGGTATGATATGTAACGATATTCTTACTAACGAGAGTTTGAACCTTTTAAACTAAAAACTCATTTACAAACACAGCCCAACAATGCTTCCTGTAAGGCTTTAGAATATTTTCATGCAAAGGAAAAGATTACTAAGCATCGGTAACAGTTTTTCCTCACTGTACGACTGTAAATGAAAGAGCCCAATTAACTTATTACAACAACTGTGGTGCAGGGTTCAAGAAATTGCCTCACACATTAGCTGAAAAGCTACAGTATTCTTTCCCGACGGTTGGATACTGAGTGCACTATGCTATGTACCAAATTTGCCGTAATATGTGGAGTAGTGCTTATCAGTGGCAATGCACTATTATAAAATATCAATAAAAAAACGGTGCTTAAGTACTTCCCGCATTAAAAGAATAAATCGCAGTCGGGCTATATAAATTCAGCTCGAAAAACTGTACAGATATCGCTAGTGACGTAGCAGGGAACATGACAACAAAAAGCACTATAGAAAAGTTAATTTTTTGGTACAGCTGATGACACCGCATTTTGGAATCACCATTCGATGTACCAACAAGGTCTATTATGAAAGGAGTTCTTGGAAAATCTCAAGGACAAACTCAAGAGCACTGTTACGGTGGGAAGCTTCATCATTAGACTAAGACGCTTCCAAAGGCGCAAAAGAATTTTAAATTTTTTGTTTAGATGTGTGAGACTAATGCACGCACTTACGGCAGAGCACAGAATTTCGTTGACTGTTTTAAGATTAAGTAGTTAGTAGAGTGGTTGAATTTAGAATTGAGCTTCATATGTTTCAGAAGTGAGGGGATATTTCTTTGGCACTTCTTATTGAAGATAATACTCGCATAGGTTAAGTGACTTGATTGATTGATTTTTATGAACGGTTCAAGATTAACATTTCAGCAACCACAAAAATGGAAATAACTCTCAACGTGTTGAAAAAACACTAGTCGAAAGTTTTAAGTAAATGTTTAAGGTTCGTCACAAAGAAATGCAAGCGACCATCTTTCCAATAACCCATTCCCAATATCACGGAAGCACAGCCAATGCTCCAAAGCAGACGACGATGTATTAAAAGTATTGAAACTTGAGATCTTGCGACATCTCTTCTTCTATTTCAAAACTTGAATAATAATTCACCCAAGGAAAAGTTTGAGCGAGTGAATAAAAAATTGAAAAACAATTTGAAAACCCTTTAAATAAAAAATAATTCATCTTTTAATATCCTCACCCAAAAATTGGTTGAAATTTTCCTACTTGAAGCGAAGGCTTAATTGCCCCATTTTAATTGCCGATACTCAAGATCGTTCTTTAGTGGGGAAGAACAATTTAGATGCAGCTATTAAGCCTCTTTGTGACGAAATTCCTCGCATATGCGAACTAAAAGCCACTCTAGTACTTTGCAATTCATAACTGCATAATTGTGTGAAATGGGGTTTTTACTTTCACTCATTCTAGACTAATTACAGATACAGGCTCAACACTCCCACAGATACGCGTGTGGCGCTGTCTTTTTCCTGGACTCCGATTTGGGATCAGCTGCTCCTCCTAGAAGAAGCTCGTGTAAAGCACCTTAAATATATACATAATTACATTTTCTTTACTTCACCAGCATTTCAGTCATAAAAAATCGGTGTTCAAGATTTTTCCAAGGATAAATGAAGGAAAATAATGGGCAGTGTTTGCGTTTGATTTACTCATTTTACCAAACTACGCTTGGGGTTAGTGGATTGCAATTTGATTACAGTCAGTAGTCCTTGCTGGGGTCGCATTAAAAATGGTCTGTAACAAATGACTCTAAAATCTAGCTCTCTTACGAAATTATTGACTCTCACAATTCCCACCCTCGAGTCGTCATGGATTCGTGTTCGTTTTTTTTGAGCGGCTAATAAGTGTCTTCGGTCTTTCTTGAGCTATTGCCATATTGTCATTCCGCCTGAGACATTTGTAAAAGATCGCGTTGGCTCACTAAGCAAAACAACTACTTCATCTTTAGGTACCTGTCTAATTAACGAGAAAAAACTTTGTTTTTACTATCGATTTATTGATTGATGTATTTTAGATCATGTTATACATGGAACTTGGAGCTATGGTTGCACAAATACTGAACACAAATATACAAAATACACTTGAAATATAAGATGAAATCTAGAAGGACTTTGCCATCAGAGCGCATCCCCATTAAATGAATTCCATTGACGTAATCCATTGTGAAATAAGTCTGTTGAGTCATGCCCTTTGGTGATATCCATCCTGATAAAAAAAGAGTGCTTGCAAGGAAGCTGAGAAGTTTTTTTGTAACACGATCTCGCAAGCACTCCTTATACGCTGCAGACTCACGTTGTATGAGTCGTTTTTTAACTCTTTTCAAATTATCAAGAGAATTGAATAACTCGCACAGAGATAATTTTGCTTTCCCATTCAACGTTAACAATTGAATTAACAAAGTCGAAATATTCCTGTACTCAGTTGATCTGTCTGTCAACGGGAATATGTGAACGCGTTGTCTTCATCAACGTGAAAATCCCTTGGCCCGACTCGAGTTTCGTTGCATTCACGACGAGTGATAGTAATGCTGAATGCAGGTTTACAAACTAACCCCAAACTGCTAAGAGGAATTTTAAAGCAATATTCTTGTTCGTTTCCATGCTGCGAGCTTTTAACGGCGTAACCGATGCAACGCTTGTGATAACAATTTGTGAGTTGGAACAGTTATGTAAACTGTAAACAAGTGACGTTAATTTATAATAATCGAGTAATAAGTTATGACAATCATAATTTTTCAATTGTGCACTGTTGGCTGCTCAACTGTGCGTAGCTCCAAATCACTTTTCTCACCTCATTCATTAAATTGAATCAAACACAAGCTAAATTATGTTTAATTCTTAATAAATTTATTTGTGATTCAGAAAATAGAACTATAATCAAATACATGAAGCATGCGGAAGATCTTATGAAATATTTTGCGTCTTGTATTCTATTATACCAAAGAAATATATTAAAACAATGCATATCATTATCATTTTACAACAAAACTAAAGGTAAATACCTAAACATTAGACTAAATCAAACTATCATGAAAATACTTTGGGCGACTGAAATTAGACATTTCTCATTTAAACATTCTATCTGTAACAGTCAATAGAAAACACGCAGTCATGAATCTTCTAACTTTTCATGACAAAAAATACCTGAATAGGTTCTAATACTTTCCAACGTGGTATGATTTTGTCTAGAAAATGAGTTCACGCTTAGGTAACGGCCTCAACTTACTAGGACCTCTAATGTATGGTTTGAGCAGAGCTACTGTGGGTGTTCAATTCTTTGGTTTGGACACAAATGTAAATCGCTGCCGATTGCAGGTCTCTCTACAACTCACGGACCTGATATCATAACCTGCACCTCACTGTCGACAAGCAATGAACGCTTTCATATCTGTACGACGCTCAGTACGTAGATATTAATTTATTTCATTTTTTACACGTGTCATGTCAATGTCTCTGGAAATATTTATGACACCATGGAAAATTACTTTCCTACGGAAGAACGTAAGCACTACCACTTAATCTTAAGTAATGTTCATGACTGACTTCATCGCTTTGAGGAAAGGTGAATGTTTCTGTGGCATGGATGAACATATGTGATTGATAAGCTTGTGAATTTTGAACTCAATGCGCAGTTTGCCAAATACGAAATTTGTTTGTTCCATAAACTTGAGATTTTAACACCTCTGTAATTGAATAGATGATTACTACTTTCTTTTTTTTATGTGCCTTGTTACATTCTAGTTAAAATTTATTGAAAAACATATATTCTGTAGCTAACGAGTATGTACTCTCATTCTGGGACTTTGAAAACCAGAAATTATATATTTTTGCTGGAAGAGTTTGCAGGAGAGCCATAAGGTTTGCATCAGTATTTTTTGGTTGCTTTGAACGTTTAACTAGCAGCTCTGCCTCACCACTGGTGACTGAAGCCTGCTGTTGAAAACATTAATTTCTTTTTTTTAATACGAACCTAATGTTCCAAATTAATACAGTGGAAACAAAAAATATACAGCCGCTTAGCAGCAATATACCAGAGCATTTTTCAACCAATTAGATACATAGAAATTAAGCATTCAATCATATGCTTTTTCCAAGATATTGTGCAACCCTCTAAAGATGATATAGATGGAACCATGAACTTCAATTGAGTATGAACATAAATAAAAAATTTAATAAATGAGTACCAGACTTGAGAAAATACACAAGAAAGTATTAAGAAAGTATAAGCTATCTTTTTTCCTATTTTACATTTGTCAGTGCAATTTAAAGTTAGAATAACAATCATCTAAGTGCTCCGTAAGCTGCTGATGTGAGACTCGAATGCATTGCATGGAAATAGACCTAATATATGCGGGACAGCCCGCCGGGTCATGGAGCACAGTACGTCATGAGTTCAGTTTTTTGCCTCAGTATGAAAGTAATTGTAGGTACGGTATTCTGTGTTACCTCAACCAGTCTCGATGATATTTTGGTCTCTTTACAAAGCAAGAGTTCAACTATTTTCGTACAGAGCATCGATCGGAATAAGTCATAACCTGAGGGTTTCGAGAGTTTGTTGTTTTAAGTTTTTTCTCAATTTTCCACTAGGTATGGAATGTAGAACATGAATGAAATTCTGAAGGAAAGGAAGGCACTTGGATATTTTGTTCCTCTGGCCTTGCTGACCTATGACGATGAAAGTGTTGGTGTTATAAACCACCTCTGAGAGCCGCCTCTCATAAGTAGAAACAGGTCCATAAAGTCAGGACTATAGCAAGTACTCGTCAGTCAATAGATAGGTCAGTTTGCTCTGCTTACTGGCTTTGAAATTCAATGAGAAAAATGCTAACCTGAGACATGAATTCCTAATATCGTATCTCACTGCTACAGTACGACCTGTTACTGTACTGTCACTATTTTTCCAGTTTTTCAGTCAGAAACAAAATGTAGTAAAATATTTAATTGATTCATATTAAACCATATCATTTGGAAACACCTTTTGCATCACATTCCCTTAAACAACAATAATCCTTCTTCAAACGAAGATTGAATAAGCAACCTGTGTAGTTCTTACCAGTAATTCCATTAACATTGCCAGCTGGGTTGTCTCTGGTAAGAGGCTCGGGAGCAAACCTTTCAACGTGCATGACTTTGAGGAAAACGTAAGCGATCGAGATTAAGACGTCCCACGTCTCTAACATGACTATAACCCCGAAGCCCTACTTGAACATTGATGATTTATTTTATTGCCTCTGCAAGCCTTTTCATCAGTATTAGCAGTAAAAGCATTCTCAGCGTTCGTAAAATAATAAATCTACCGAACATATTCACTTCTGCCTCAACAGTCCACTGATCTGTCTTTGAATAACTTAGGAGTGCAGTTGATATCCAATGCACATGAAATAAAGATTTAGCTGAACTGGTACAGGAAACTTTGACAGTTTTCAATAAGTAAACTTTGCAAGCAATAGACAGTACGGTGGCAAAGGCTTTATATGGAAATTTCTTAAAATTGTACCACAGTTTATCTCGCTAAGCATGTCTATGAAGAGCATGGAGTTTTTCAGCACCGCCGTCATTTGTACCGCAATATTCGCTTCGCTTCTGAACGAGCTAATAGATGACTAACAAGCTCATTAAGCGTTAAAGGGAATCCTACAAGATATGTGCAAAACAGAGGGAACAGACGGTCTTGTGACATAGGTGACAGACGTTGGACAAAGTGAAGGGAGGCGACGGGAGGGACTAAATAGTGTGGACGAAGGCTGCTCCCATCATCTAATGCATTTCCATTCTCGATAATTGTCTGGAGAGACCAACACCCTTTACTTCCTACGACACTGAGTAAAGAGTCTAAAGTTAGCTCGACGTGCGATGCGTTGTGTCACTTAGAATAACTTTGGTCACTACACTAAAAAGATGGAATGATATGAGTGTATATTAAAAGTTCGCATTAGGCAAATACGCGGCAAGAACATTGTTCGTTTAACTGTCTATCAATTGAAGAATTTATTAGACTAAAGTATTGGACGTAAAATTCGGTGAAGCGTCTTACTTTTTTCAATTAAATGGTACAGAAATATCTCAGAGCCATAATGACAAAATCAGATCAAGAAACGAAATGTGAAAAAATGACTATGACACTACAAATGAGAGTGATCGACCCTTCGAAATTACTTGATGTTAACGTGATCACAGCAGCAACTTAGGAGATGGATGCTCCTCAGATCTCAATACTGAACGTTTAGGTCAAAAATATAAAGTTTTCATTCAGCGTGCCCAAATGAGATGTACGAAATAATAAAGGCACTGGGCTTTGAACTTAATTTGACGGGCTATATTTATAAAGTTGATCCTTAACCTATAATTATTACGTAAGCATTTGCATTCCGTACACCGGTATCTTTCATCATCAGTATTCATGTATGTACGACAAAAATATACATAGAAAAATTACTGAAATGCTGTCTTGCAACTTTTTCAAATTTCCCTTCACTCTTCCCCACTCTTTATTGTACATAACATCACCTTTAATCGCAACATCTCTTGCACTCATTAAAACGGATGCGCTTTCTCCCACACTAGAGTGAGCAAAATCATTAAATTTGATGCAATTCAGCTCTCGTTCCTATACACGGCAGAGAAACATTCTATTAGCCCAAAGCATCACAAATGATTTCCAATTTTTGTACTCTCTTCTTGGACAAAATCAAACAAAACCCTCAAACGAAAAGATTACTACTGATGATCATTTAGCGGTTATACGACATACCGTGGGAATAATATTTAGGCATTTATTCATGTCGTTAGATATTAATTCAAACATCAATCGTTCAATACGAATACGAATTTGCACTAAGGAGAAGTGCGCATCTTTGCAAAAATTGAAGAGTAATCTCGACCCCTTTTAGTCACATGTCGACCTCTTCTCAGGGCGAAAAAGTATAATATTTTCTACAA
Organism: Orchestia grillus; assembly: GCA_014899125.1. Lineage (NCBI taxonomy): Eukaryota > Metazoa > Arthropoda > Malacostraca > Amphipoda > Talitridae > Orchestia > Orchestia grillus. The sequence goes on along the minus strand of VOMN01069548.1, from coordinate 14,466 downwards.
TATAGTTCGAGCTTTTCTTTGTACTTGATTTTCCAGTACTCTGAATTCAGCCGAGAAATTTTGATTGGGCTCATAATTGTGGATGGAAATGGCAATTCATGTACAGGGATAATGTATCTGAAATAATTACAGGGTTTAGCGGGCACTTGAGAACAAAGTACCGTCTGCCGAAAATAGGAACGGGGCTGGAGATGGAGCATTTACTAACCATTGAGCTTTATGTACGTGTGAAGGCAAGCCAAATATCCAACATCAGTCAATGAAACGTCTATCTACCGCAGTAACAGCTTTCATAAGCTGGAATGAGGCGAGTCTTGAGAATATTTGCCTTGGCATTTACAATAGCTGGCCTGGGTGCCTCAGCGCTATTGCACGAGTGCTAATTGGACGCCATCTCATGAACGCCCGCGACTTAACTGTCCAAAGAATTTATATCAGAGAAATTCGAAGCAACATCCGAAAAAAAACAGATCATTCATGGGTAGTCCACATGTCTCATGATGCTTAAGAGACGCTTGGCTCCGGTCCCTCGGTTGCCATGGGTTTTCTTGGACCTGAAGGGCCCTCTCCGCATTACGTACAGCTTGCAACGGAGGTCGTCATGAACCACATGCCGGATGGTAGCCTCGTCAACCTACATCTCCCTGCCGAGTGCCCTCAGGGACTTCCCAGGTCCTCAAAGACGGCAGTTTCGACAGAATCGATGAATTCGAGCGCTGCAGTCCTGTACAAGCTTCGAAAATACAGTTTCCACAGGAAAATGGGTTTCACATCACCTCTGGATGTCTCCAATTCTCTCCGACCATTGAACCCGAATGATCCTTTGACTTGTGAGTAAATAGTTACGCAAATATCAGAGTCGGAATAGGTCCTGCAGCCGAGGAAATGATGATGACAACGTGCCTCTTTATTTTCTGGGCTATATTAGGTACACCAGCTTGCAAGCAAAAAAAAACAATGTATTTCGATTACACACAAGATTCTCTGTCACTTATAACGTGGATCTTTCAATGCATACCGCACCTTGTATCCAATCCAATCCACAGCCTATCGACCCCCGCCAGGGGTTAGGCTCCCCCTCACGGGTCCCACACCCGGCAGCTAGCTATAATTTCCCACACCTTGTAAATAATTTCAATGTTTCAGCTTTGTACCAGCGTCAGTATGACATATTTTCAGTTATTCACATTGCGTTTACAAAAACAAGCTTATGTGTGGTATTCAAATTCACTAACCATATGTGAAGAAAGGAAATTTTGTTAATAATCATACAACAAAATTAAACTCATTATATTTAATAGACAACCACAGTGTTTATTCATGATTGAAAATAACTTACGCAGTGTTGTGGTTCACCTCGGTCGAATAGAAACTTAAAATGTTCTATCAATATCTGTTATTTTCTAATAACTGCCGCCGCACGGCAGTGCATGAGAATTTGAGAAGAAGAGGTGAACAAAGAGATCTGCCAGTCCTGTCGCACCGGCCGTGTTCGGCGACCCGTGAGCTATGTCACTGGTGAGTGCGTAACAACTTCTTATTCTTTGCGTACAAATTCTATAGAACTATGATCACAAATGAAGGGAGTTCGCACATTACAGTATGTACTATTTTGAGCAAATTTCATTAATCATTCAAAACATAGATTGTCGGGTGTTCTGTTGTAACAAGGCCTAAGTAAATTTTTAATTCATTTTCGTTCCTGGATCATGTAAAGATTTCGCGAACAAATTTCCTACCAAAAGTCCCAAAGCACTCTTCCCCTCCCCCCCCCCTTCCNCCCCCCCTTCCCGTCTGCGATGTAATTGAGAATAATGGAAATGAAGTCAACAGCAGGAATCTCAGATCGAGAGGCTTACACCTCAAGAACGCACTGTACGGCGACAAATACCCCTGATGTACGAAAGTGAATCTGATAAGTAAATTTGAGCATTTACTTGGCTAAAACTGAGCTGCGGTCCGCCCTTTCGATGAACTATCATCAGTCGGCTGCTCGAGACCCTTGACTTAAAAGACCTGTAGGACGGCAAGTTTTTCTCACTATTCTCACTACTGCCGAGCAAGGCCGAAACGAAAATTAGAGGTCGGTATTTTTCTCAACAACCAGTGTACTTCGAAATCGTTTCTGTCAAAACTTCAATGACTGAACTAATATTACTGCCGTAAAAAAACAGACTAGAATCTACAGTTTTCTATGAACAGAAATACATTAACTATTAGAAAAAATAGACTTTATTCAACTCACACGGGAGACCCACAAGATCCAGAGCAAAAAGTAGCTTTGTTCAGAGCGCAACCAGTTTCTAAAGTCCACTTTTTCGGGGTGTCATCTGCGTAGTTCTTTGCTCGTCTTCTTCTCAGATAAGATAATAATATCGCATATTTAACGCTAGCGTCGGTAAAAACTTCTGAATGTGGGAAACAGTTAATCTAACTGACAAATATTTATTGATGAAGTATGAATTTATTTTGAATTTTAGTACATCTATACAGAAGAATTTAATCAATGAGTTCATTTGTTTGTATTTTTAACCGTACTACGCATATACACAATAATGTCTTCAAAAGTTCTACATAGCCGAAAATCATTTAGACCAATAAATTTCATAGTTCGAAGTACATATTTTCTCCTACTCGAATTAAATCAGGATAAAGAGCAAATAAACTGAGTAAAACTAAACACCTCATTTGGGAAAATTTGCTTCAAAGTTAAGTACCATTTTTTGCAGGGCGATGACACGAAATGTAAACAGCTGATCACTTGTACAATGTGTCGAATTCATCCTTGGTACCATATTATGCAACACACATGGTGGAGAAGTTCGATCAGAACAAAGAAGATAATGTGAATTCGTAACTAATTTCATGTGATGATAATTTGAAAGTTGGTAAGTTTGGGTATTTGGAGGACGCTCGTAGAGAATCATTCCTCCAGATAAATACAATCCTCTCCAGCATAAAGTTTCCAGCCAAACTTAAACGTCCTTAGAAATATCGATACATCCTTCCAAAGTGAATAAAGAAACCTTTGGATTTGTTGTCAAATTACAGTCGCACCCTGAAAAACTTAAGTGGCTTTTCGGGAATTGGAGTCCTCCCTAAGGAAGCTGCATTACATCGTGGCGAAGCGCTTTGTTACTCAATGTTAAGTGGTGCTAGGGAATGCTGCCTACATGAAGGCTGGGACGGCAGTTGCATCATTGAATAATGAAATAAGACTGGGCAGCTTGCTCTGACAAGCTGCCCCACATTCTTGCATGCTTCACAGCCCCACCAGCCTACTCAGCCCAGACCTTCAGGTCAGCCGCTCCCTGCCGGAGAAAGGCGTCGCACTAGACTGGTTCTACCGCCTCATTCTTTCGAACTGCTCCTAGTAATAGGTTCCAAGGCTAGATTGTTTCAAATTAAGTTTATGGCATGAACATATTTGATTTTTAAACGTGTGGTTTGGTTTGATCCATCGTGGAAGGTGAATGGCATTTACGATATACTAATGAATCCCACGTGACGAGACTCTCGGTGCCTGCGTGAAAGGAAACTGAGCTTTAAACAACACATAATTGCACGCTGTGCTGATGAGGAGCAAGAAAACGGTCCCGAGATATTACTACAAGGTAGTTTGTTGAAACGAACCAACCATAAGAGCAGAGACAAATTTCTTATTGTCACAGCAGCACTCTACGTTCACAAAACTGTTAATACACAAAGTGATGGGCATCTGCGCTGTGAGTAATATACTGTGAGCTGTGTACGTGATGTACTTAAGCATTTTTTATCTCTTGAATGAATATCTTTTGCGAGCACTAATTCTGAAGCAAAATTAGCGCTACAATCAAGCATTCAAATCTAATTTGCGCAGACGTTGCGATTTATCATGAGTGAAGCAACACGTATCTCATTAATCATACGAATGAATTAGAAGGAATTTTGTAGATAATTATAAAAAGCCCGCTTGTAAATTGAACCACCGATAATTTCGACTAGTTGTAATTCCCTATTAAGCTATAATGGTAACCTCTTCTGCAGGAAATGTTTTTGGTTTGATTTGTGTATAAAAAGTTCTTGGAGTATAAATTTAAGTTGAAATCCCTAAGGCCTGAGCATGATTCTTTCATGGTGTTTTTAAACAGCATTAGAGCAACATGCAACTTTTTTTCTTGAAATAAACTGAGCGTCATCCCCTCCGATTTTCATCGTTCAACGGCAGTGAAACTGAAGATCCATCTGCGTTTTTTTACTTTTGCGAATCTTCTTGCACGCTCGATAAATGTCAGGCGAGTTTTTTCCCGTTCCTGCCGGCGGGGCGAGCTGTTGAGCGACTGGCAATACTCTGAGAAACTGTTCAGAGTAACACAGGGAAACACGTTCATTACGAGGGTCGTGAGTGCACTGACCTGTGCCTCCACTCTTACCTCTCGTACCCCTTGCGATAGAAGGTGTGAACCGCACAGGAAGGTGCTACATTTCGTGAGTGTTTCTCTTATGCACTTCTGTCTTGTGAACTTATTCGTATGACGTGATAGAACTGAAAAAATTGCTTCCTAGCAGTACAGTTCAGTGGCTGAACAATTAGATCTATGGGATTATTATATGCATAAGCATTTTTTTAATTAGCTTTGGTGACCATTACGTAAACTTTTCACAACACTCAAATAGATGGACAAAATTGAACCCATTCATGTGAAATTAATGTATCAGATTAGAGTATTTCTAATTTCTAGCCGGACAACAATCTGTGAGGCTCAGTATGTGTTGCACAGCTTGCGAAAGAAGGGAAATAGACCATAGAAATTGAGGGCGTAAGCGTGCGGTGCTGCATGAGGGTCCGCACAGTGGCGAGCGTGAAGCATGTCAAATGCCGAGCTGTACCGGATGTCATAAACCTTTGTTACCGCCACGACGCCTCATGCTTGCGAAATTGCTCTTATTTCGAACCAATCATCTACCTACTTGTCAACTGAGCTTTCTTCAGGACTATGTATGCGTCTCAATACACGGAACTTGCTCCCAAATATTCCACAAACTCAAATGAATCTTCACCAGCTGGTAGGAATTAATTTGAAGTTTCATTGTAGAATATTTTTTTTAGAGGTAAGCCAATCCGAATGACACGTTGAAAGTGAAAACACCAAATTTTAGATTTAGTTTCACTAATTTGAGAGTTCAATAAAGTATTGTAATGTATTTAGATTCCATAATTAGCACCAGTAGAGCCAGAAGTCCGTGGCAGCGACGTGCTGCGGCCGCCAGAACAACACCAGCGGCAGCGACTCTCAAAAACCGGAAAGCCGTTCACTTTCTTCCGATGAAACCAATGCAGTGCATTATCCTCTGGAAAAAGAAAGTCTTGAATTGCCTTCCATCGGAAATACGGTCTGATGACATCGATAGCTCGACACTGGGTTCTTTATCCACGGAAAACAATAAAAGAAAAGCATGTTGTTCAAACCGCAACAACTGTACATGAGATTTCACTATTCTTTAAAAGAATGTTTGGGAATTATATATTTCACATGAAATAGGAGTGAAATAATATGTAATTTATCTAACAACAAACCTTGAAAGGAAGAAGTGAAAGAAAATTTAGAAAATATCCATAATATTTCAAGTGGGGAATCACTAAACCTGTTTTGTAAACGAGTTCGATTTCTCTCAGAATTTCTTAACCTCTCCTTTCTTTTGAATCAGAACATAAATTTTACAAATGGAACGAGCTCGGCAAAAAATATCCTCTCAAATTCTGTCATTAAAATGAGAACAAATTTTTCCCATTCATAAGCTTGTATTTCAGTTGGTATGTTGTGCAATTACGGCGCTTTTAAGTTTAGGTGTTGAAGAAGTAACGGCTTGTTTCAGTGCGGCTAAAATGAGTGCGTGTGTCAGTCTTTCGAAACGTTAATTGGTGATTAAATTTATAAATTTAAATATTGAATAACAAATATTTATATCAGTACAAATATGAAATCGAAACCATGTTCGCGTTGTAGTCACGACGTGCTCGATGGCACACAACGAGAGAAAGAACAATAATAATAATTAGACTATAGCACGAAAGCCCATTTTCTGAAAGGATTTTGTTGAGTGAGGAAATTGTGCAACAGCGCCCTGGAGCTTGGGTTCAGCGTCGCAATGCGCGACCGGTTTCTGGATGAAAAAACTGCCACCTGTGACGTAAGAGTGATCTGTAAAAGCCAAATGTAGGGGCTGCCTATAGCCCCAGGCAATGAAAGACTAAAACTAGCCTTTAGAAAGGAGCGCAGTCTAAATATGCGAAGGCCTGAGCTGAATGATTATCACTCTCACTTACACAGCAGATAAATTGTTAAAATCTTTGCAGTTGATCTCGTATTTCAAATGCAAGGCTTCCATGCATTTATGTGATGTTTACACTTGACTCCCAGTCTGTTATATTCTATTAATTTAGGATGTAATTTAAATAGAATATTGCTTCATTCCTCTCACCTTATTAAATTTGAACTATAAGACCATAACCGACAAATAATCAATGATCTATCAACGGGGAGCTTTCCCCGAATCAGAAGATTGACGAATTACATGGACATCAGTAAAGGATGGAGCTTCCTTCACACTCATTCAACTTCAACCCACCTCATCCTCCTCCATCTTGCTATAATCTCAAACGCAATACCATTCATTTCAACGTCTTTTATCGTTCTGAAAAACCAGTGTAATAATCAAATACAACTCTCATTTGAAAATATCAGCTTTTACAGTTGTAAGAAATACAGTGAAGACTGTAAAACATTTTTCCACTATTTCTATTCCTATTTTGAAAATAGCTCGTTATTTTGGTAACTCATGTATTACTTTCACTACCCAAAATATCTCGGAGCTTACAACTTTTACTTTAATGCGTAGAAAGTAAATATCACTCACGCAAAATTCTGGCGACAAACTTCAAAATGGCAAACTGATAAAAAAGAAATTTTCATCTCGTTCTTTACAGAGAAAGTAATTACAGTGAAATCCTTTCACAATGTCATGAAATGCGGTTGCACAAGCACATACATCATGATAGGCAGTCGTGACTTATCAAAGACTTCACAGATTCTAGGGAGCTCAAATTTGGATGTTCCGCCAGTGTAACGGTGATATTCAGGTGAAATATTAGCCCTAATATCAGCCACACGCTGTGTCTCCTGGTGGAAGAAACTTGGGAACGACATCTGAGCTGAAAAATGTGAGCAGTAATTCATGCAAATCAGAGGTCAAATATGGTAGTCATGAGGAGAGATCTCTGTGTTCAGTGATCCAATTTGAGACGTTATCATTTGAGTGTATTTTTTAAAGTAGGATATTTATTTCTTGAGGTAATATTAGGATTTTTAATGCTTTAAGAGACTGCATTACTGATAGATGATGTTAAAATGTCCAAGTTGGTTATCACTTCGCTTTCATGGACAGCAGGTATGATTCATTTTTAAAAAAATTCTGGAAAGAATGAATAAAAATCCATTCAAACAGAAATGTTTTTCGCTAAGCCTTACAGAAAATTTAACTTCACATCGATATTATTTACTTGTCTAAAAGTTTTGATTGTTTGATCGGCCCCGCTCTATCTTCGCCACGGACTCATAAATTAGAATGGATGCAAACACTAAAAACAATGAATCCCGAACCCTAATCCTGCGCGCACACGACACTTATTGATTGCGCTCATTGAAGAAAATTATGGCTGCTAAACTATTTAATTAGTGCGTTTTCAGAAGAAAATAAAGGCCTCATCAGCTATACTTCATGGGCGTAGCCTGTCAGAACCAAGTATGAAACTTCAAAACACTCTCGCTCATGGATCGTGAACAGCAACCTAGCATGGAACTCAATATTTGGCGCAGACTTTATTATTGATCTCGACATTTAACGAAGCGAACTTCTAGAAAACAAGGAGGTCGGGGAAAGACCCACCTGAAAAGTGAAAGGTGCCTTCTGTAATTCGGAAGCGGCAACATAAACGCGACGGAGGCGGCGAACGAGGGTGTGGTGGTTCGAGTGGTGATTTGGACGTCTTAAACAGCCAAGACGCCTCGGTCCTCCACGGCTAGGCTTCGAGGAAGTCACCGCTTCCTTTTAATGACATGGCCACGAATTTTACGGCACGTGTTTTCACTTTAGAAATCAACGAGTTTTTCAAATTCGTGTGAGAAAAAACCGTTTGCAAGAGCACGTGCTGCTGCTAGGGAAACGTTGCTGGTGTGTGAGTGTACATACAATTAGGAATGCAAGCTCATAGCGAAGAAGGGTCTGGAACCTCCTGCTACTCGCTTTGTTTTTTATTTTTCACGAGATATCGAATGCATGTATCGAGAAGTAAATGTACCAAAGCCGAATAGGATCAACATCTGTTCTAGTCCTCATCTCTCTGGTAGTGTCGAGGTCGTTGCCAATGCTGCCACAGATGAATAACTTTGATAGCATTTAGATCTAATATAGTCGTAAATATTTAAGGGACAATAAGAACTTTGTTCGAAAGTATTTGAATTTTACAAAAACTGCTGGGCCGACGACATATTTTTAAAAAGATCTATTTCCATATAATTTAAAACTGCATAAATGAACACGACGTTAAAAAATTTTTGGTTAAAAACAGCATAATAAAAGGGGTTCAAAATTCAGTTTATAATTTATATACCTCTGCAAATGGCAAACGGCCTCGGAAATAATATTATTGCTTTAGGCGAGGCGACGTGTGCAAAACTTAAATCAGTGTCAATTAATAGTGTTACACTCTAAAGCATGACTTCGGAAGGTTGAGTGGGATGGGTTAGTTGGAAAATTTCCCTTACGATAAGCTATTAAACAACAATGATTAACATCTGCAAAAAAAAAGATGACAAATAATGCAATTTCATTTTTTGTTTGAGTTTTGTCTTTGTTTTGTTTTCCAGCTCAATTTTGTCAGAGTTTTATTGTGGCGTGTTTTTAGTGCCGTGCTTTTAGCAGTTCGCATCTGTTCGTTGAAGAGGAATTTGTTTTTTTTTAAATTTCGTGACAGTGGTTTCTTAACTCTTTTTATAGAATTGCAGATTAGGAAATTTTAAATAAGAAACGTACAATCGCTTTTCATATTCATTCTATAGCGGACTTTGCACGGACGCTCTCTTTTTGTTTCCCTCATTTTGACCCTCAATCGGAACAAATGAAGAAACAGATTTTAGAATTGTTGGACAAATACTTCAAAAATGTTACTTTCAGAATTATACCGGCCAATGCTCATAAAATTGTGTCGCTTTTTAGGTTCAAAGATAGACTTCCTGCTGAGATGCAGGAATCTTAGGCATAAAATACAGTTGTGAACTTTATGGATTTGTGTAGGTGGGCATGACTTCCCACGCTCTAGGCTGTAGTATTGCCGAGCATCAAGGTAAAAGTTATCGCACTAGCAATTTTCTAACCGGCCTATCTCACTCAGCCATCCGAAATCATGCATCGGATTGTAACACTTGAGCAGATTTTCATAGCTTTAGGGTTTTACGTCGAGCAAAGTTCTCTTCTGAGTTGAAAATTTTTGAGCCCCTTTTCACTTTTAAAATGAAACCTGTTTTAAATAAACATGTCAGTTATTTTCAACTATCCCTAGTCGATAAGTAGTTTATCGCACTTTTGCTCCATAAAATGTAATTGCGTTTTTTATCATCGTTTTTGCATATCTTAGTCATTGTTGTTTCATAGCTGATGATGAGTGACTGCTCGAAACGTTCTACTTTTTACAGGCTGTTTATCTTTTTGGAAATACATTTCACGCTTGAAAATATTTTACCCAGTTTTCCTCGTTCTCTTTTTTTTAGCTTAAAAGCTTCGAAAGCAGTACGATGTTATTTAATCAGTCAAATATTTTCAAAAGTTGAGAAATCCAGAAACTATCTGAATTGCTTTGTCAACATTTAGGTGAAGAGGTTACAAATGATTAAGAATGGCAAGCGTGGTTGATATTTTGGAACGGAAGTCATACTGTTTGTTGTAGAAAAATGTTTTTTGTACGAAATAAAAGTACGCTTCTTCATAACCAATTTTCTCAAAATATTTCATGATAAATGTCAATGGCAGAAACAAGTCTATAATTGGTGATGCAAGTTTCACCTCCACTCATGAAAATGAGTCACTCAGGCAATTTTCAAGCAGCTGGAAAAAATACCCTGGTGAAGAGAATAGTTGTGTCTGAAAGCGTGGGAGATATTAAATAAGCTATATATTTTAATGCCTTTGTGGTAAGCTACTTCAATCCACTTGATTTGCTCTCTGAGTTAATGCTATCAGGCACATCAAAAACATTGCTACGCACGAAGAAAAATGAGTTATTTTTATGAACTTGCCTAATATATTTTAAACGCGAAGTTGAATCTGGAGTAATTCTTTAGCAATATTTTTACCCATACGAACGAAAATTTTTTTGAAGTAATTTGGCCACGTATTTTTCTTTTGATTGATTTCGAATTTAGTTCATATATGTGGGTAACGTATTCGTATGTAGGTTAATTAAACATGTTTATTATCTAGGTTCCTAATGTAATTTATATATGTTAGTTACAAGGGCACGTTCCCTCGGAGGTCAGCGAACTCGTTGATCTCCAAAGTCGAAGTGCACCTCCTGCGAAGTCCGTGTGTTTAGGTCCGTAAAGAGGAAAATTTTCTCGGTTTGTGACATGGGTAGTAAATGAACAATAAGGAGCTGAGTTCGAGTCAGATTTATTAAAATGTGTGAATCGTTTACATTCATTCTTAGATCTACTTGAAAATGAACATCAACAGAACATGCTTTAATCATTTACGTAATGCTAGTCTTTGGCTGTCATTATTTTGCTCTAATAATAGACCAATAATTTTTCATGCCATTTTTTGCAATAAATCTAAAAGCCTAAAAAAAAGTCAGTACGTCTAAAATCTTTCAGCAAATAAGAAAGCGTCTTTCACTACATTGTCATTCTGCTTCAATATCGACTACTATGAAAATCAGCCTCGGTCTAATATATCCTTTATAACCTCTTTTTAGTGACATGTCAGATTTACTGTAAAGTTTCGGACTGCCATACACAATGCTGGAATGTACTCTGAGCAACTGGTCACCAAAAATTTGCAATCAATTATGCTATACGATTACAGAATCATCCAATTTATATAGAAGAAAAAATCGCTATCGACACACTCATCCAACCTAAAAAAAGTTCACAAGACAGAGCTACACTGCATGATTTTAAGACACCATCAACAAAAAAAACATATTCATTCAAAAATACGTTGAACACATTCTGTTCTTACTTACGACAAGTAATATGTACTGCCACTGCTCTGAACAAGCATGGTAAGAATCATGAAGATGCCGGTCGACCAGAGACAGTTGAAAATATGCAGAATTTTGAGCAAACTAGCTCATAAAAATTTGAAAAAGAATCAGTGATTAATCTGTGGCAGTGGAAAATTATCGAATTAATTATTAACTCTCTCTAACTTTGTCTCCCGATAAAGCATTTATGATTATCTGTAATTTTCACCTCAAAGTATTTTTATCAGTTATTTTATAAATTTATTGATGTGGCGGGGAAAAACTTAGACTGGAAAGTAATGCTTGAGTATTTCATAGCTAAGAATAGATTTCATAGTGCTTATTAAATGTTTCTACAGAATTTCGTTCTCAATTTATATTATTCATTAAGCTATTCTGGTCAATGTAATTGATAAAAATGTTAACTATGCAGGTTTAATTCTAAAAAAAACTTATGGACTACGAACAGCACGAAGGACCTAGTAAATACGATAATCAATCTATATGACCGGATGAATTAAAAGCATTGTGAGAAGGTAGATTTCTCTCAAAAATTAAGCAATAAAGCCATGAATAACTGGAAATTCTAAGGTTTTGAAGAAAAATCACTGTAAAATTCAGCACAGCCGCTATGACCGTAATTTTAATGCTATATCCATGGTATAAAACGTCGCAAAACTATGAAAACCCTTTGAATTCCAACATTAATGAGATCAGCTCTCACTGATGAGAAAATTCGATTAGTAAGCGAAGTACTCAGGACGATCGAATTTTTACAGCTACAAGGAAAACAAAGTTAGGAATTTAAAATATCACTTCCTCACCTGAGTAAAAAATTGCATGGATTTCTGTTTCAGTGAGGGAATTCATTTTCCGCGATAGCATATGTTGTACGTACAAGTATGTTAGTCAAAGCGGGATGAGAGGGTGGCGGACTAATAAACAGAATTACATATTTATTGCGCAGCTGCTACGCCATTTCCAGTGTGCCAATCGCAGGGCGGAAAGTGAGGTCTGCTGTAGCATTCAATTTTGGTGAAATTTTATATAACAGAGAGGTTAGCCATATATTTGAGGCGTTTGAAAAGTGATTGTGACATTTGCATTCTGATTTTTTTTCTACTGAAATTATGTATTGATTCCAGTTTTTCTTTAATAAAAATAGGTTAAGCTAGCCAAATATGAACTAAAAAAAGGCGAAATTCATCCGCTATTAAAAATAAACAGTTTACTCACGTAAAGAAGATACCTGAAAAAATATAACACACAGGAAACAGTAAATTTGCAGTTTTTATCGACGGGGTTCTGATAATTTAGCCACCCCATTTACTTACGAGTATATTATCGAAATAATTTTACTCAGGACGCTCCATTCTGTTATTGGAATTCGCAAACAATTTCTTGTTTGGATCCAGCTAGGATCCCAAATTTTAAAGAAAGACTGTCTCACCCTTGTCTTAATGAGGTCTATCATCAGACCATCGACTCTTGTCCGTCACTCTTTGACTCGTTATCAGATTCTGTACCCAAATGTTGATACGCTGCAAGAGCAGGAAGATTTCCGTCTCCTCGAACCAAAGTTGCCTGTTCTATTGGTACTTGAAACACGTCTGGAGACTTTTCCGTATGGATGCTTGGACGGTCAGGCGCTGCCTGGTTTGGGTTAGTCGATGATGCTGATTCACCAACATCACCTCCGATTTTGGCATCCTCCAAAAGATGGAGAGATCCTCTACTAGGTAGACCTTGACTCTTTCCATGCACCAAATCAGCATTTTCCAGAGGCACTTGAGAGATGTTCGGGGAGCTTTCTAACTGCTTATTCGAATGTTCAGACGATCCTTTCAAATCTGGTGAATTCAGAAACAAAGCCGGATTTTGCATCATCTTAGACTTCTCGAATTTCGGATTTACGTTGTTTTCCGTTGGGGATGAATGGAGATGATCACCATCATTTCCCATCGAACGCTGAGAGTTTAAATAATAACCGGTGTTGTCGTTTTCAAACCCAGAAATAGACTTGTCTAGGAGTTCAAGCGAATGTCGAATATTGTGGCGATCATTTTCTTTGTCAGACACTGCTTCACGATCGAACATATCATTTTCATTGTTTTCTTCATCATGCGGATCAAAATAGCGATCGGATTTTGGAGGCAAGTCAGTGAACTTTACATGCTTGCTAATGCGAGGATCGAGCTCATCATCCTCATCGCCGAGCTTGTCATCGTATTCGTGCCCAAGCGGTGTAGTAGTTGTACGTTCATTGTTAATCACTTGGCCCTGCTTCGTTTTAACTTCAATCATGGGAATATTTTGATCGTATTCTTCTTCCATTTGTTCAGTTTCTTCGCTTTCCTTGCGCGAATTACGAAGGTGACACACGAAACAGATCACCGCAATGAGGATAGGCAAGAGCACAGCCAGTACCGTGCCTGCAACTACGCCTTGTTTCATCGCTTGGTATTCGCGCTCACCTGAAAATAGAAGACAGTGACATTATTTTTGAAGATTGATGTAGATTTCAAAGGCCTCTACCATAATAGCCATTACAGTTGCAGTGTTTGGGCAGCCATAGCGCGTGCCCTCACTAAAAGGATGAATTTCGAAATTATAAGCGATTGGCGAATTGAGCTCGGAGAAAAATTATGATGTGCATTATACTCGGACGCCAGGTAACGTCTATAAAAATAAAAAGAATGAACGAGAAAAGACAAGAAAGCGGCATCTAATGTAGAAATTAACCCTCGAAAATATGCAAGTAGTTAAATATTCTGCTGAAAAGAATTGGCGATCTAGATCGCTAGGAGCTCTAAATCCCTAGGTTATGACTTCAAGTACAGCAAGAATAGATGAAAATACTAGGAAACCTAATAAATAAACACCCATATAAAACAATACTCCTATAAACAACCAACGCATTTTTGCTTTACGAATCACAACTTACACTTTCGTTACTTTAATGTCAATCTTTGTTCATAAAACTGTATCTACTGCTTCGAGAATGTCATAGTTGAGTTCATTAAAAATTTCCCCATTTTTTGCAAAGTTTCTATTTAGTTGAAAAAATAATAATTTCTGAGTTACATTCATTTTAAATCGTACATATATTGAAATTTCAGGTCCTTTTTCCAGTTCAATTCATAGATGAACATAGTAGTAACAAACAAACATTCAAGTGAAACATTGAA
>VOMN01069533.1:0-11299 GCA_014899125.1 Orchestia grillus | reverse complement strand
GTGCTTGGTATCGCATGCGATTATGTTCGCGAAAATACTAATTCAAAATAACTCGTATGAATCAGAGCTCCACTCGAAAGAAATTCCGTCTTTTTGTTATTCAGTTCACCGAATAATTTTTCCCTCGTTAACAGGTGGTCTGCCTTACGCCATGACGAACAGGTGTTCTGCCTTACGCCATGACGAACAGGTGTTCTGCCTTATGTCATGTTGAACAGGTGTTCTACCTTATTTGATTTTGAACAGGTGTTCTGCCTGCCCTCCTGTTACCCTCCGTGCCTCAACGGCGGCCGCTGCACGGGTCCTGCTACGTGCACGTGCCCTGAGGGATTCTGGTCACACGTACAACAAACGTGCGTATTAGTGTGTTGCTGGTCACACGTGCAACAAGCGTGCGTATTAGTGTGTTGCTGGTCACACGTGCACCAAACGTGCGTATTAGTGTGCTGCTGGTCACACGTGCAACAAACGTGCGTATTAATGTGCTGCTGGTCACACGTGCAACAAACGTGCGTATTAGTGTGTTGCTGGTCACACGTGCAACAAACGTGCGGATTAATGTGCTGCTGGTGGCCAGTCTGGTAGACGAATACGATTGTACCATTGTTTACTATTAGTAACTACAGCGCAAATACGAGCTTTCGGTTATGTATAACTTGTGCAGCGCGTTTTATGTTTAAGTATGGACAGTACAGGGAAAGTTGTTGTGCATTTCGGTATCGCAGAGGGTATACCGGACTTTAATTGTTTTAAATCACCAAAAATACGCTTTTTATTAGTGAAATTATCTTTTTTACTTAGGAGAGTGATTGTAGAAGTATTTTTCCTTTTAAGTAAGAGTGAAATATGCTCAAGAAAAATAATCAACAGAGAAAACAGATAATGCAAATAACTTTTAATTCTCACTCTCGGATGTTAAGAAGTTTCACTGCAGTGAAAATAATTCTACATAACTTAAATACCTACAAGGGAGAAAATAAAAAATCAACTTTAAATACACGTGAATTATTTAATTAACATGAATTCTGTCAATATTCAGTGCCGATGCAGTGTATCGACACCAGAATTCAGTCCCGCTGTCACAAAATTCGGTATCTTTCATTTATATTCTTCTCCACCTGAGGCCTGACCGTCCAGAGCTCAGTTTTGTCCGTTGCTGCCGGGCAAAGTCACCCAGAGCCGTGTACAATAGCTCGTAGATGTATAAATTCGTACGGTACATGGTTATATATGTTGCGTAGGAAAGAACAGACTGGTCTTCTTCTCCTAACTACAAGACCCCAATATCGTCTGGCAGCGAAATCATATTTCAAGCTCTCATTACATCGTCTCGCACTAATAAAATATCTATATTTAAGGCCGGCTCAAACTGGGGACATATAGTTTTTACCAACATTTTTTTGCCTAATATGCATTCTGAAATTAAATGATGAATGAAAAATCTTTAAGTGGACTTACTGAACCAACTGATTAACTGACTCTCTATTACTTTATTGCAGACGTTTGATAAATAATTCACGAAACATAAAATCTTAATTTTACTGCAATTCTTACACAATAATTTACATTTATCAGAACTGCTGCTGATATTTCCATCAGTTTGTGCGACGAAATTTCATAATTCATGATTGAGAAATTCGGCTCACCAATAAATAGCCATTTTCCCCTCAATGTCTCAATCGAAAAATTCACAATCTTCATCAACTATTACATCTTGGTGAGTGCTAGGCTTAGGAGTCTGAAATTCTCCAGGATGCGAGTACACAATTGCTTCATAACTTGATACGCGGTCTCCCCTCTCCAGGCTACTCGCTCAGCGTCAAGGGAACTCGTTGCGTGTTCCCGTTCTACTACCAAGGCCGCATGCACCACAACTGCGTGCGCAAGAGGAGCCAGGAAGTCGAGGCTTCCCCGCCAATTTCCGATAGAACAAGTGGCCGCCTCACGGTCGAGAGCGGTCTGCTCTCAGGTACGAGGGCGATCAACAGTCGCCGATCATCATTAGCTGGTTGAATGGATTCTATGTTTTGTTTATCATTAGCTGGTTATATGAATTTTAGGCTCTGATCATCATTAACCGGTTGAATTTAAACCAGTTAATGATGATTATCATTAACTGGTTGAATGGATTCCAGGTTCTGATCATCATTAACTGGTTGAATGGGCCTAAACTACATTCAGAAAGAAACTTTCACGTAGAATCATCGATGGCTTCTAGTTTGGTGTTCCCTACAGCTTCTCATAAAGATAGCTCCATGTTTCAGCTACTAAAAGCACGGATAAAAATTGCATCAGCCTCAAGAGGTGAAAAATACATGGCCGTATAAAAAGAAGCGAATAGCTTGCCCTGCTTTTGATCATATGAAGTTCAAGTCGTATAAGTTTCAATATCTGTAAGAACAATAGGACTTTATTATGGCGTGTATCCAATATTTCAAAAATGATAGTCTTGTTTTCAATAAATCTTCATGGTAATGAAAGAAAAACAAAATGATCTCACAGACGACTATTCCAGAACAACCATCAGTAGTCAGTTGTATTGTCTGATTATAACTTGTTACGCTCGTACCTATGATGAAATTTTAGGATTAATTGACACTAATTTGTTTTGTCCCATTCTGTTGACGTGTTGTTTTGTTTGCCAAACTAATTTAAGAGGAAACTTACGTATGTAATTTATTCCTAAAAATTGTCGAAAAAATAATCTAGAATTTAGAGACAATTTTTTCAATCTGATCATATGCTTTGCCGCATTGCTCAATTACATTGTAACAATGTTTTTTGTATATGATATTTCATGGAATATTAATTAAATATTAGATGTATATTTATCTAGTTTAAATATTTCTGGAATTTGTTTGATTTATTTAAAAATAAAGGACAAATTGAAAACAAGTAATTTTTTCTCATTTAAACTTCTGAAAGCGCTAAAAGTTCCGCAAATGATTCACAAAAGGCCTGGAAACAGTGACAGTCGTTTTTGAGAATAATTATATTGTATAGCGTACTAATTTGACAGTACAATTTAAAATACAGAAAAATCAAAATATGCTTCTTACCTTTTTGAAAAATCAAATGTAACAACGGCTTAAATTTTGTGACTAATCATGATGTTTATAAAATAAAGCAAGCTTTCTATTACTTCGTCAATATTGACAAATTGATGGGACGATGATTAAAAATAACTCAATGTATTTCTTAACAATTTTTGTGATATCCTTAAACGTTATTAACCGAGATCGAACCTCAAACATGTTTTCACTCATTAAATAGTTCTTATCATCATCTATGTATTAACCAAATACCATTGATATCATTTACTCGTTCTAAATTTCTATTCACATCATGCAAATTTTCACTCACATTCCCCTTACGTACGTCTCAGTTGGCGAGGAGCCCTTGCGTCAAAACAGCACCCCCTCCGAGAGAGGAGGCCCCTGGTGCCCCACCACCGTGGACGTGTTTAGGCGACCCCTCCAGTGGGAGACCTGTGCAGGCATCGTTGGTGAGTCGGTAACACTCTCTTCGTCAGCCGACGCAGGCTCTGCACCGAGTAACGTGTTAAAATGTTGGTAATTTCTTTGCTCGTTTCTTCGAAAACACCTTCTGCTAAGCCCATTACTGCTGAGGGAAAAGGATTTTTGTCTCGTGAGGCTTTCCTGTTTTGAAGGTTGCTTTTATTTTAACGGACTTAATTCACTTTTCAACGACTGGCAACGAATGTTGAAGTGTGGTAACTTATTCACGTTTTTGTTTTCAAACACTTAAAATCGCAAACGGTAAGCAGCAAAAAAGGCTCGTTTTTACGGGAAAATAAATTCCGGTATGAATAGGCAAAAAGTGCGAAAGAACAGGGAAATAAATTGATAAAAAAATCATTTCGGTATCTCCCAAAAAAGTGACCTCACTCTCTCGTGGCTGCTTGCACAGCTCCTGCCCTGTTTGGCGTGGCCGCGCCGTCTCACTGAGGACAATTGGAAGAGTCTTTGCTGAGAGCATCCAATTTTATTGACTAATCTTAATCCAAGGGTTCCTGTGCAGGCGGTTTTGCAGTCGAGTTTATACACTCATTTAATTAGAAATGAACTCTGCTGAAGTACTTTCTGAGAAATTTCCCGAGCATCTGCAAATGGGAGGATAATTTGAAGCGGCAAAATTTCTCATGACTTCACAGTTGTGCATCGTTGGAAGTACAGCTACAGTTACTATGCCTGGTTAGGAGTAGATTCGAGTTCTAGCTGAAAGGGAGATTTTGTATCGCAAATCCTTTCTCTACATCACAAGGAGCCACGCTAGAGTTTTGATGAAAGGGGATTTCTTGAGCTTTTATATTTAAATAAATATGTTGAAATACATATTCCGTAAAATTCATGGTATCGTATTTGTTTTAATCTACGCACTTCGACCGTTATCGCAATTGATTTTCAAGTCGAGGCTCGTGGATATGTATGGACGCACTCTTGTTTAACAAGGACTAATGTTTAATATTCAAGACTATTTTTTGCTTTTGGTATTGTAAACTAGATCAATGTTTAAGAATAGCTACTTATTTATTTTCCAAGACATCAAAAAGCTTCCGAAAATTAATTGAAATTCTACTCATGTTCCAGACTTATTTATTTTGCAATTTTCTCAACGGGTTGTTCATTTACTGCGGGTCTCAAACTCTGTGGTTTCCCCCGACGGTGGCAGTAATCTGGGCAGCAGTCCGGTGCCGGGATCCCCATGAGCCATTTTATGGTCTGTGCTCGCCATTAAACAGCGCCATGGCCGCCATCTTTGCTTTGGACGAGACAGTTACGGGCAAACAGCGTGCCGATCATCTTCCGCCTTTTATGGTCACGTGTACATCAGCGTGTTTATGTTCAAGCTTGCAGGCATGATAGTTGGTTGATCATGATCATTTATATATGAAAGATATCAAGGTTCCTATCAACCTCGACGTTGATGTACCACACTGTCGTTCAACGAATTAACGGGAATATTTCGAATTTTCTAGAATTATTGATGTAGTTTTTCTATTCTGTAAGCTCACTACAGGTAGTTTACCTCAAATTCATTGGTAAAATATTTAATAACTTGACAAGAAAACGAGCGTTCGTCTTTAAGTATTTTCTCTCCCCCGTTAGACATCTACAGTTGTCAGCGACAAGTCAAACTTTATTTACTAAGTTTCGACAGTTCGATTCATTTACGGAGACTAAAATTCTGTCGATAAACTTTGGAGTTTGTGAGTTGCTGCAGCCGTGCTTTATTTGGGTGCTCAAGACACATTTTGTGTCATGCATTTTTTGTTACCATGAATCAAAGCTCTTATTCTATTCATTTTTGCAAGTCTGTCATGTTTTTATTATTCTTCTTGAACTCAGTATGGCGAATCGCGCCCTAGTCTCGTTCAAACACTTTACTTGGTCACGATTGGATCAATTGATATTTTTCCAAGTTCGTCAAAATATGATTAGTTGTGAGACAGCTACGATAAAAAAAAGTGAGTCATAAAAGAAATCTGCTTCGCACACAGTGCAATTTCTTACTTTGATTGCGAAGGACTGCTAATTTACAGCCCTGCAACTACTCTATTTCATAGGTTTTAATACGGAATATGCAATTAGTTGCCTGCCTATAAAATACTTGCTCATTTCACTGCTTGTCGTCTTCTTATTGCCTTGTGAATCTTTTATTTTAAAAATTTAGAATGCAAATCATCATATTTATATTCGATGAAAAATGGGCTGCCACATGGGCTTAATTTCACATTCGTGCTCTCGACACTTCCGATAATTTCACAGTCGTGCTCTAGACGCTTTCGATAATTTCACAGTCGTGTTCTCGACGCTTCCGATAATTTCACAGTCGTGCCCTCGACGCTTCCGATAATTTCACAGTCGTGCTCTCGACGCTTCCAGTAATTTCACAGTCGAGCTCTCGACGCTTCCGATAATTTCACAGTTGTGCTCTTGGTGACGCCTCTGTTAATCGAGCGCAAGTCGCTCGAGGTGGCCTGACTGATGCACTGGCTTAGCTCGCAAAATATGAGGTGATGTGAAGGAACTGCAAAATAAGATTGGTGTGAAAATGTTTACTTTAGAATATTCTAGCTAACTTTAGAAATACTGACGCTGTTTAAAAATTTTTTAGTCGTTTGACGGACAGTTGCGAAGTTTAAGTTTTGAACTCATACTACTTGAAAACAAACGTCTTCAATTTCTCAGAGTAAATTTAGGTGTTATCGAATATAATAAGAGTAATACTGGACATTATTAATGGCTGAATAGGTCCATTTTCTTCACTTTTTTAATCCAGAAAGGAAACTTTTTTCAATTCAATTATTTTATATAGAAGTCTTTCACAAGCGATGCACAACTGGGCTTTAAAAGCTCTCGGAAAATAAATTAGTCCCTTATTGTTTTTCGAGCTCAAGTTATTTACCACGTTATTAATAACACGTTAATAGCACGTGACTAATTTCTTGCCCGGGAGGTTAAAATCAAGACAAAAGTGATGTATTTGTATAAAACAATGTTGATAAGTGATTTTAAAAATTTCATTGTTTTAAATTTGCGCTAGTATTTAGTTTTGCTCTGCTACAAGCTGGCTTTACGCTGACGTTTAAAGTTGTCCACCCTTCATGGGCTTACTTCGCTCATACATGTTTATTTTCGTAGAGAAAACCTATTTCTAAGAATGCTTAGAGTTTTCCAAGAACCATGAGGTAGAAACAGCAGTTCATATCAACTTCGGGAGAACTAGGAGGGCTTCAATGGCGGTTGCAGAGGATCTCGCTTCGACGTATGGGGATCGATGTCGTGCAGACTCTGGCTGTCGTCGGGAAAATCTTGGAAAACTTCAACTGAGTTAAGGAGACTCTTCACAGTTGAGAGAGAACACTACAGCGCTGCTTTAGTTGTAGAGTTTAGAAGTTCAGAAGCACGGACTTGTAAGTCTTTGGAATTATTTGCCCTTACTCCAATTTCATATCAAGTTAGCTCGTACTGTTTATTTAACTTAAGCTACGTATTAATTATGTACTTGTTAACCGCCGTACAAATTATCGATCACTACGGTTTTCTCAATGAAGCTGTTTAATTTGGTATGTGCCATATATAAGCTTACATTCTATTTGATTTGAAACTTCAGGAAATTTTGGATGTTAGGTGAACTTTAAAGCTTCGAATGGGTGCAAACTTAGAGTAAGAAATAATAGAGCTCAAATAAAGTACTGGAGAATAAGTAATTATATGATTCATCTTTGAATGCAATTTGAAAGTTTATAATTATTAATTTATTAAACTATATTTTTATATAGCTTTTCTCCAAATGAATTTATCTTCCCCACATAGATTATCATTGATCAATAATTAAATATAATCGACGTATGACACGAACAAGGCGCTGTATCACTCTCTAAAAAAATTTCATTTCTTCACGGAGAAAGTAAAGTATTGAAGTATCCAAAGCTAAAACTGCAGATACCTATTAGATATTTATTAGTAAATCCTAAATCGTCCAAATTTGTTACTCCAAGCATTCTGAACATTTAACAACTCCGCCAAAAGCCCACATGCTGAGTCTCTAATTATATTGGCCAAGCTTAGTAGATGTAAAATATTCCAACTAAATTCGAAGCAATAATATATTTGTGTATTCGTACAACATTCAAAGTCACAAAAATATCTGCGATCCAGGTGGGCTTATTCATTTCGCTTTGATGACTTCGCCGAGTAGTCGATGACTGCATAAGCTGACGTCATGGCCACCACTTCCCGAAAACTCAAATTTGGAAATAAAATGACGGAAACGATTGGCTTACGTTTTCAGGCCTGAATAAATCATCACAGTAAATTATATCACAAACTTTTTAAGTTTAAGTAAAGTTACGGATTGTAATCGCAATTGATGAAATGCTAATTCTTAACGCTACTGATCTGGTTCGAATTTATTCAGCATATCTGACAGCTTTCGAGCGCGTGAAATTAGGTCTCAATTTATTTTAGAGTGTTTAAAGATGCATTTAAAATATATGTTTAATGGTTTAGTTTTGTATTCAATGATTTTTTATTTATAGCCAAAAAAGATGATTGGAGCTCGAAATATTCGATGATTCCATGACAGCCTCTTACAACTGAACTGAAATGAATACGTATTCCTTCGACACTACTTAGTCACCTTACTTTTCTTTCATAAAGTCATACTCATAAACATTGTCGTACGTACTTCGAATTCCTTGCATGATCTTGATTGAAAAATTAATTCACTGAGATATATTTATACAAACACATGCAACGTGAAGAAAAATAACAAAGTTTTTAAGTATTTCAAAACTTGTGCGAATTATGCGAAGTGTGAATGTCATGGAAACTAGTTATACTTCAGATTCCTGCTTCTGTTGTTAATATTTTCAATTTACCCACATTGATTATGCTTATATTATCTTGATTGTTTTTTAAGAAAGTTATGACTTAGTGCAATAAAACGTTTCAGTAACAGGAACGTGGTAAGATTTTGATGCTTCAAGTTCTACTTGATAGTTCGTATTTGGATACCTCGCGTACCCAGTAACATTCCTCCCTCTTACTGAGGCTTGCAACAGAATGCCATGGACGTGCAAATAAAAAGGTATATATTGAAACAAACATTATTGTTCAGGCTATTTTGGTAATCCAAGAATATTGCTTATTTTTGTTCAGGCCTATTGAGTGTCACCTCACAATTCTCATAGACAAAGACAGCATAGAACACTCACTCTAATTGCTTATAGAATAAATGTCCACTCACACATACCTACATGTATATGTTTCCTTAAAGGTCAGACCATACTTGGCAGTTTTTATTGTCTCATCATATTCGTAGTTTTACCGTTTCAGAAAACTAAAAAAACTCGCTTCCAAATTACACCATTCTTCATCAGATATGAGCATTTGGGTTTCAATTAAATTTTACTTCCTTCCATTATCCATTGTCATTATTTTTCTTCCTTCTACTATGCCTGAGTTCAATTCTAGGACCGTCGGTGGCGATGGTGACGCAGAATGGAGAGGAGTGCGTGTTCCCCTTCAGTTATGAGGACGAGGAGTACTTCAGCTGCACCACCGCCGGGGGGAGGGCGGCCTGGTGCGCCACTGAGGTCGCTGATGACGGCACAGCCCTGCGCTGGGACTCTTGTGACGTCATCTACGGTGAAACGCTTCTCTTGCTTCGTTATGTCTTGTATGACGAGCATTATTCGATTGTTAAGTCTTGCAAGTTCATGAACATTAATTTGGGGTGAACTGCAATATGACACGGATTCCTATCAAATGACGAAAAGGATCTTGCGCTGTGACTCGTGCGACCTCTTCTCCAGTGAACTTCTTTTGGTTCGTTCATGCGTGACGATCTTTCTTAGTTTTGTTAGGTTTTGCATGAATCAGGACGTGAAATTCAATGAAAAATACAATAAGGCGCGGATAATTTCCGAATTAAGAAAAAAATTTCACAAATAGGATTGATAATGATTCGTTTCTGTACTAGACAGTGTTGTAGCGTAAAAAATGATCCATTTTTTCGTCTATGTTTGAATAAGCTTAAAACTGAATACGTAGCATTTTCGTTTGAGTGGAGAACAAACATACTGTATGTATTTGAGTTAAAAAGTGTACACAGATTAAAACATTTCAGCTTTTATGGCAGAAAAATTGTTGTCTTATTACTATATAAATGTAAGTTTTGGCTACGTGCACTTGCAAAACACCACTCCTAACTAAACGTCGTGCCACAAAATACTCTAAGAGGTTTGAGAGTTCAATAGTTTGAACGTTTACTTATGTAATGGTCCTATTAGTTTCTCTGACCACCGACCGCCATGATGATGTACTCGTACGTATTACATTCTGCATCTGCTGCGGTACCTGAACTTGTTGCGCCTTCTTGCAGGTTTGAAAACCGTGACGCTGACGTTCCAGGGACCTGCGTGTCAGTTCCCTTTCCGGTTCGTATTTAGCGCATGTCTAATACTATTACTTAGGTATCATGTCTAATACTGTTACTTAGGTATCAAGTCTAATACTGTTACGTAGGTATTACGTCTAATACTGTTACATATGTATGTATTATGACTAATACTGCTACTTGTTTTTATGACTAATACTTCTACATATGTATCATGTCTAATACCACCGCTTAGATATGTCTAATACTGTTACTTATGTATGATATCTAATACCGCCACTTATGTATCGTCTCTTTTTTAATGTAATCGACTGTTTCGTGTTGCATTCAAGGTACCAGTTTTTAAGTTATTTGACTTTGAAAATATTTTTCTGGTGCTAATTTTGAATGGCTGTCAGACATTATCTATGACATTTCATCCAAACTAGGTTTTGCAAATCATATTATATGCATAGATAAGAACTTTTTCCTGTTAAAATTACTTATTGCCAAGCAAGGTTGTGATATTCCTGTCAGGAAATGCACATAGACAGTATTAAATTATACAATCTTTGGTGTTTGTTAGTGGTTTTGAACCGTTGTTTCCAAATAAATCAACACTGTTTAATGGGGCTCGCTCTATTTTGCTTTATTTCTGGCGAATCCTTCTCAGGCCTAGAAATTTATGCTTCTCGTTTACGATGGAAAGTTCGTTGGGAAATTAAGATTTCAATTTGCAGATCACGAGGATTCCTTCATTTTAGTGTTACCCTTAATTTCAATAATTGTAGGAATGGAATAACGAAATTCAGGATTCGCAAAAATTCATTGTTTCGCACAGGCAGATTTAAACTTCTTGAAGGTATTATTCCGAGAGCCAGATTTAAATCAATATGCCACGAATTAACTCATTCCGCGGGAATCTAATAAGAAAAAACTAACTATAAATCAATAAGAAAAGTAGCTTTTCGACGATTATTTCGATTTTTCACATACGTCGAAAAAGAGTTATTGTCTTCGAGTGAGACTATGAGGCATGAGACCTAATGGCACATATCTGAAATTGAAATTCGTAGTTACATGTCGATATCAATAAGTGAAAGAACATATGAATTTTCGTTTTGAGACGTCAGCATTGACTTGAATCAGCACTTACCATTGTTCCATCAACTCACGACGCTATCGGATACATATGAACAGATAGGATGCATTTGATCTTCCAGAGGGGCGGCAGGAGCGTACACAACTAAACTCACTTCTATAGTGACAATTGAACAGCTGAAGATGCTCGAGCTGCGATGCTGCTCATGCCCCTGCTGTTCATGCCCCTGCTGCTCATGCCCTTGCTGCTCATGCCCCTGCTGATCATGCCCCTGCTGATCATGCCCCTGCT